>JARHVA010008006.1:307500-572504 GCA_037957365.1 Torreya grandis | reverse complement strand
AAAATTAGAAGTATGAACACTACCCTTTTAGCTAAACAGGGATGGAGGGTCTATCAGGAAAATAAAGAATGGAGTAAAATATGGAAGCATAAGTACTTATTTAAGGCAAAGTCACTTCCTGACTTCTTTACTACTCTGGATATTTCCCATCCTTCTGCCATTTGGGGGGCAGTCCAGGGAACAAAACATGTTCTCGAAGAAGGAAGTTCTTGGAAAGTAGGAAATGGTAAAAAGGTGAAATTTTGGGAAGATATTTGGTTAAGAGGAAAACCTTTACAGGAATAAATCCAAGATAAAGATATAATAGAAATATGTAAGCAAAGAGTGGGAATAATGGTTAATCAATATTGGCAGAACAACACCTAGGTAAACATCATTGACTATGATCAAGATCTCAAGGATAATCAATTATCCCTAAATGCAATATCTCTATATCCTAATCAGGAAGATAGAATTGTTTGGCACTATGAGCCAAGTGGATAGTTTAAAGTCTCCTCCATCTTCATCTCTAAGGGAAATGGTAGAAAACTGTTATGGACAAGAGCCTGGATTAAGGGGCTTATTCCTAAAATCAAGTTCTTTTTCTGGACCCTTCTCCAAAATAAAATTTTGACTCTGGATAACTTACTGAAATGCGGAATCAATATTGTTAACAGGTGTATTCTTTGTAAGAAAAACCTTGAAGATAGAGATCATTTGTTCGTGAATTGTTCCTTCACTCAGCTTGTATGGAAGGAGGTTCTCTATCTGTGGGGCATTACATGGATTCACCACAAAAACGTGGAAATTTCTTTCAAAAGCTGGTATTGCCCTTTAAAGAACCCTGATGTTCTCTTCTTATGGAAAATTAATCTTCCCCATACTTGGTGGGGAATATGGAAGGAAAGAAATAACCGAATATTTAGAAATAAAGAACTTCCTGGATGGGTGGTAGGACAGAATATTATTAGAGCTTTAAAGGAAAATTTTGCTTCTCAAAAGAATCCAAGCTCTACTCTCAATGTGGATAATCCCTTGAGGATGGATATTCCTATTGGTAAACCTGAAAACCCTAGATTAGGTGTTACTTGGAATGTTCCCCCTCAAGGATGGATTAAAGGTAACTTTGATGGTGCTGCCAAAGGAAACTTGGGGAATGCTGGTTGTGGGGGTGTCTTGAGAAACCATATGGGTATGGTTATTGATGCTATTGCAATCCCCATTGGTATATCTAATTGTCACATAGCCGAAGCTACTGCTGCACTCCAGACCCTTAAATTAGCTGTGGATTCGGGTTATCCTAAATTATGGCTTGAAGGGGACTCTTTGAATGTTATCAATATGCTCAATAACAAGAATACTATTTCTTGGACCACAGAGGATAAGGTAAAGGAGATGAAAATACTTTTGAAAAAATTTTAAGATGTTAAAATCACCCACACCTTTCGAGAAGCCAATGGTGTTGCTGATTGGCTTGCTAATTATGCTGTCCAGGAAGGTCAAATAGTGAGGTGGTATGAAATTTTAGAAAGGAATGTGGATTTAAGGGTGCTCATTTTTCATGATGCCACCCATGTGAAAGAAGGTAAGTGTGGAGTATAATAAAATTATAATGAGTAGGAGGAGTGGTAGCACGGGGAAAGGAATTCAATTATTAAAGAGCAAGGCCCTCAAGAGGGATAAGCAGATCATGAAAAAGCACATCCAAAGTCGAATTCTCAATCAAAATGACAGTAGAAGGTTTCAGGGCAAAGTCCATAGCAAAAGGGATTTGAAGAAAAGGAGTATGGCTCGTGAAAGGAGGGGTGAACCCTGTAAATAGGAACCCAAGAGCTGTGAAGTATGGAGAGAGAATCATGAAATCTAGAGAATCTTACAGAAAGGAAAAGTTACGAGCTACATGGAAAAACTCCATGGCTCAAAACCGCATATCACGACGGCCTTTTTCAAAAATTGGTCTGATGAAAGGGTCACCTTGCATGGTATATCAGTAAACTTAACAGAGGACTTTATTGCAGAGGTTACAGGGTTGCCATTGGATGGACTCAAATTTTCCAAGCAAACAAGCATCTCGAATGAGGCCTTCTGTAAGTTCCCCAAAACAGACGAGGAAGAGCAGAAGCTGGTCAAAAATGGGGATTTTTATGAGCTGGACCAGATTAAAGGGATATGGAGGGATGTCTTAAGCTGTATAAGGGAGTACTTCATCCTGGACGAAAGAAGCAAACGAGTGCACAAGTTCCATTTTGTTTTCCTCAACCATTTTATGCATAAGGTTAGTCTGTCTTTTCCTTTTTATCTTTGCTATTCCCTGGTCCAAAGCTTATATGCTCATAGGAAAAAGGAAATGCGCCCTATCCTCCATGAAGGCCTTATTCTGCTTATTGAAGGTTACTGTAATAATAGGGCACTGGTTAAGTACCCCAAACAAGGGAAAAATAAGGTGTCAGGAGATAAAAGACTGAAAGAGTAATCAGGAGAGGCAATTTCAAGTCCCCCAGTCCTAAACAGTAGAATGTAGAAGAAGAAAGGGGATGGGAGAAAATTGAAGAACCCGAGAAGGAAAAACTGGAGGAAGAAGGAACCAAAAGCTGGGATACTAACTCAAGTGATGATGAAGAACGTTCTAAGGAAATTAAAAAAGATAAAGTGAATACTGAGGAGGATTCTGCTAATAGAACTGTAGATACAGAGGAAAACTAGAATGTGTCGGAGGAAGAATTTGACCAAGAAGATCCTGTTGAGGACCCAACTTCTAAGAACAAAAAGGAAAAATCTAATCAGGATGATATTCAAAATAAGAATATGGAAATACAATCTGGAATCAAGGAGCGAGAACAAAAGAGTCAAGAAGATATCTTTGAAGAAGCTAGGAAAAGTCCTTATAAAAAGGCTGAGGACTGGAGAGGGAAGAATAAAAATGATGAAACATATAATCTTATGACCTGGGTTAACTGTAAGGCAGAGGCATCTTCCCAAATTGACTCCTGGATGTGCAGGGAGGTCATGGATCTGAAGAGAAAAGTGGAAAGTTTGGAAGATTCCTTGAAAATTGCTTGGAACAAAATAAACAACATGGAAAATCAGTTCAGCGAGATCCCAGTCAAGCTCAGAGCTTATGAAAACAACCTCTGGGAATTTATAAAGGACAATAGAAAGAAAATGGAGGAAGTAACATCCAACATTTGTGCTGCTGCTATCAATATAGGTAAACGAGCCAATGAGGAGACCAAAGCACTAGAGGGTCCCAGCAAAAGGATGAGGCAAAGCTCTAGAAAGAAAGATACACAAAAAGGAGCTCTATTGGAGGCTACCACTGAGGAAAATGTTTTGAAAGGAAAAGAAGCCATGAACTTGATACTATAACTGGATGAATAATTTGGTCCTTCTTGTTGGTTTTGAAACTGGTACTATTCCTTGTTTTCTTTTTGTTATCTTTTATCTGTTGTGTTACCAGATATATGTTATCTGGGTTTTGAACGGATGTTTATCTGGTGGTTCCAGGTCCATTTAAAACCTGTTTTTGCTACTTACCTATAGTGTTTTTTAGGCTTTGCCTGTGGTCTTAGACGTTTTCTCTTTCGCTCTTTGTAATAGGGTTTCGGGGCCCCTTCAAAACCTGCTTTTACCCTCAATCTAAAACTTAGTTAAATGTACACAAAATAAATAATGACGTATTTAAATTTCCATAAAAAATTAATGCCATATTTAAATATCAAATAAGGTACACCTAGGAACAAATATCACAAACAAAAGAGCATATTCAAATACTCAAATAATTAATACAATAACAAGGCAATATACTCAAATAAGTGCATAAAAGAAGACAAAAATAATGAACATAAACATGTCATAGTATCCCAAGGATCATGTATGTTAGAAAAAAAATTTGAGTGCATATGATATCAAGTACCCTATGAATTATATAATTTTGGGTAAAGGCATGTGTAACTACATATAGGATATCAAAACATGATAATTTAGAATGAACATAGAATGATATAACATGGAAGTATCATGATCATAGAGGTGGATGCCCCAAATGTCCATATCATATGAGTAGAGGAAATGCACAACATATAAAATAAGAATAGATCATGTAACTTTGTATGCTTGTATCACACTCAAGTAGAATCATGACACACATGTGTATGTAGAAGTAACTGGTATGACATCCATCAACATAGATCTAACACATTAATGCCAAGGCGATAATAGAACATGTAGGTGCCAAAAATGTTTTTATATTTTGAGTGTTTTATTATTATTATTTTTTTGGTATTTTGGAATATGTGAAGAGACTACCATGTGATCTCATCTTATTAATATGAACAGTCAAGGAGTAGTAAGTGTATAACCTGTCTCAAACTCAATGTTCCATATGTGTACATAGGATAAATAGGAGTTGTATCATGGTCTTTTGGTAATTTTGTATTTGGTATATTTGGTTTACATTATTCACATTTGGTTTCTCATTTTTTAGTATTGGATTCAATCGACAGGCACTAGGTCCTGTAAATATGAATATATTATATGGTAAGTTATCAAGTGGATTAAAACATGGTTTGTTAAAATCTTCATCTATAGCATGCTCACCATATATATTAGTGAGAGTATAAGTGTTTTGATATCAGGAATGGCTTGTAGTTTCCCCCTTTCTAACCATATTTATAACATTGTATTTATCATGTGTCTCTTGATTTTTGACCTCTTTTATTATAAATCATCCTTTGACAATGCTTATTTTATTTTCTTGTGTGTGATTTGGAAAATTTTAGTATTTATATCTTTTTATAATTAACTTTGGAATATTTTCTTGCTCTAATTTTTTCATTTGTAATTGTTTTTGTTTTGAATCATCATTTTGATGCATTTTTTGTTCTTTGTGAAATTTTCATTATGTACCTCATTTTCAGTTGTAGATTCTTACTCATTTATATTAAAAAAATGTATATTTGAATTATTTGCATTAGTATATCCCAATACTTAATGGTAATTTTGATCACATGTGTAAATAGGATATATGATGCCTTGGGAATGTTCTCCCAATCCTTGACCATCATAACTATTTTTTAAATATTTCATTCCAAAACAATATTGTTTGGAAAAGTAAGTATCATTATTGAGAGGTAGATTTGGATCCATTTATTAGACTAATTTTTTTTTTTGCACATTTTATTTCTAAATATTAGGAATTTCAACTATGTTTTCTCTAAAATTTTCTTTGATAACGACATTTTTTTTTGCACTTGTGATTTATGATAAGTACTCATAATGTGAATATTTTTATTGAGTGATTTATTGATTATAGGATCACCACTATATTATATTTTATTCTATAAATCTAAAAAACAATATGTATGATGCCCATGAATTATATGATATTCACATTAATATTTATACCTCCTTATAAGATGTGGAGGGGGTAATTTGATCACTTTGTTTTGAATTATATCTCTTAGGATTTTACTTGGAATCTTAGTAGAATTTTGGTCACCTTTAGAATCACTTGTTTTAGATGTATTCTATTTTATATTTTCATTTAAACAAGAAACATTGTTTGGCACAACATTGATAGGTGAGGATGCAAACAAATGATTAACACTACCATGTGTTGGATTTTGGGCACATATAATCTAATTTGCTAATAATGTGATCTTTGAACTGAAGTATTGATTTTAATTTTATAAATATTATATAAACTTTTTCATAAGTATGATTTTATATTTTATGGATTTAAAATCACAAACCCTAGGTGCCTTGGTTTGAATATGCATGCATACACCATCTACCTTACCACTTGAAGGAATGATAGGTTGAACCTAGTTATAAGGATGATATCTATCACCCTCCTTAGAAGTAAAAGGAATAGGGTAAAAAACATTTACATAATATTGGTAGAGAGTGGGTTGAATTTTTTATTTATTATGACCATTATCTAATTTGGTTATTTTGAAGTGATTTTAGATTTTGAACCTCGTATAGATCGATTTGATTTAATGAGGCATGAAATATGTTAAGTAACAACCACTATAAGGTGTTAAAACATGAAATAATTAAGATATGAATCCATATTGAATATGATTTTGGAAAACATAAACATATTAATTTGAAGTTTTTGACACTTTGAAATCAATAATTAGAATTTAGAAAACAATAAACCATGAAACCCTAGGTCAATTAGAATTTTGAAACCAAGTGTCAAGGTCACCACAATATGCCAAATGGAGATAAATCAACATATAGTGACTATATAATAAATTTTTGATATGAAATAGGTTTTTAGGAAAAATAGGAATTAATATGAACCTAAAAAAATAGTGAAACAAAAGTACAATATATGGCCTATAGATCTAAGTTTGTTTAAAATAGTCAAATACTAAATTTAACAAATCATAAAAAATATTTTTACAAATAAAAAGAGGTTTTTTTCTATATCAACACAATTATAACAACACTTTAATTAATTCTAAATTTGATCTATTATTAATCATAAATATGCCAAATAATGTGAAATGCTTCATAGCTAAAACCCTAAAATATTCTAAATAAATAATCAATAATTACAATAAATAAAGGATTTTTTGAGATATGAGAGAGGAGTTTTAGTAAAATATTAATTTTTATGAAACCCATAAATTAATTTTAACATAAGTACACCACTCACCTTGTATGTTAATATTTAGTAAAAATAGTAAATTAGAAAATTTGAAAAATTTGTATCAAAATTTAGAAAAAAGGGGCTTTTGAATATAAAATTATGAGTAGAAAATTCCTTAGTAATTTTGAAAGGGACCTATTTTGAGGCCAAAATATTCCAATCAAGGAATAATCCACTTGAAATAATAAGAACACAAAGCCCTTGTGACTAGAAGAGGGTAAAACCCTAGGATAAAGTTTTAGACCTGACAATACATCACAACCAAATGAAACCCAAAGAGGCTAGGAAGCCCTAGATTTATTTTTTTTAAACTCACATGAATCAGGTTCATTAAATTTTTAACCATGTAATAATTTGTTTTCTAGGTTGAGGTTACATAGATAAATTTTTAAATGGGTATATAGAAATGAATAAGCACAAAGGTGAGAATCAAATATAAAGAAGGCCAATCAGGTTCTAAACTCATATATAAACATATTGTAGACAGCAAAATTGCATCACACACACGTGCATAACTCCCTGTGTCGAAACCCCCCTAAACCCATTTTAATAATAAAAATTAATCTCCCTAACCCATAATTTTACCCCTTACACATTTAATTAATTTAATATATTTAATTAAAATAATTAAAAACTCCTATTGCCACCTTACCTGGCCACCTCTCCCTATGACTAATTCTCCCCTGATGAGTCACCTCAAGACCTAGTCCCCTCATCCTAACTACCCAATACTTATTCCCACTTCCAAAATAAATTTCTAAACAACTACTTCCTTTCTAACCTCTTATTTTTACCATTTCATAATGGATATCACACTTGACATGCACAATAATAGAAATTAGGCCAAAAATAGAAAGGCTTACCTATTATAAGGATGCTGACATCGGTTAACCCATGATTGACATCATTGGGATCACTAATGTTAGAAATATAAGCCAAACTCCAACTTATACTTCAAGTTAGTAAAAAATTAAAAAATCAATTGTTACTCTCATTTAGGCTCTTAGCATTCTATTTTTTGGCATCAAGGTTAAAATCACTCTACATAAGTCAATCACCATCAGTAACTAAGCTCTTGAGGACCAACAACATCTGCTTGTTCTCTCTATTAAGGCATTTAGGTTTAGACTCCCTAATAGAGACCATTAACCTATCACTTATCATTCAATGACCACCATATCTAAGTATATCAATGATACTATAGGTCATTTAAATATTTATTCTTCTATTTCTTTATATCTACCCTGCACTATTATACACACTTCTGATCGTACCATTGTGATGGAGTTACAAAGTTTCCTTGCTTGTTGTCCCTTTACCTAACATACCAAACCTCTAACCAAACTTAACCAAGCCATAAATTCCCTCTCCTAACTCTCTCAACCTCCCTGACCTAATCCAAACCATTTCATAGACCTATAAAAGCCTTCTACAACATCTTGAATAATTATTACCCCTATTGACCTTGGTAGCCTAACTGACATCAGTCACCTACTACCAACCTCAGTAGGATAACTAATATCATTCATTCCCCTATTGACGTCAGTGACTATGGATTCACTAGTCTCTTCAAAACCTACCTAGACAACTTTTAAAACACTAACAAAGTACCTTACCTGCACCTTATCACTCTCTATTTCATATAGGTTGTTAAAAATGGTAATTTTATCTCTCTTTTACTCTTTATTTACCTCTTTTTCAGTTATTTATTATTCTTTTGCCTTTCAAAAGTGGACTGTCATCTCTAAGGAATTTTCATACTTCCTAGAACAAGCACGTAGCTTGGCAGCCCACTCATTTATCCGCTAACAAACATCTTATGGTAGTGTTTTATTATCTATAGGTAGTCCTCCCAAACCAAAGAGGAGTTCTCAAAACATCTAGATATGGTGTGCAAACCAAATCTAGGTTCATTCTAATCACTTATCTCCATCCTTCTTTCTATTTTCCTATAGACTTAAAATAGACAAAATTTAGTGAAACATTTTTGGCATGCTCGATGGGACCCTAGAGTTTTACTTGGGTTCATTTCTTATTTTAAAACATTCATATAGGTGCATTATAGTGAAAATTTCATTTCTTCCACTTCCTCTTCCTCTTTTCTCTTAAAAATAGAAAATTGAATATCTTATTTCTCTATTTAGAAAGTATTAAAATTGAGATTTTCTTTCTTTTTCCTTATGTCTAAAAAAAAAATTGTTATTTTATTTTACAAAAAAAAAGAGAATCCATTATTTACTTCCTCTTACATGCATATTAGGATAGTGAAATTCATACTCTACTCCTATTTCCTCTCTATTTTCATTTGAATCTAAACATTTTAGATTTGGGTTTAAAACTTACTACATTTCATAGTTTGCTTATTACATATTAACTCACCTAGTTAATTACAAGAATTTTGAATAAATAATAGTACACCTATGTTACAAAACCAAATCACATTCACATAAACAAGCATCAAAACTCACTTGAGAAAAGACCCATCAATATTTCATCACCTAGTGGATCACCTTACCCTACCTAGTTATCTTACTTAGATTTCACCACCAAGGGGAGAACCCACTCTATTCTCTGGCAGAGTATAATCTCTAGATAGAAGGTATATCTTGGCTAAGTAACCTACCTCAGCTCTAGGTTTATGGAGTGTGGAGAGCAAGCTCCTATAACAAACCATGTACTTGGTCTAACATAGATTCCCTCTTGAGCACCAAAACAAATTTGAAACTAGCTCTAGATTGCTTTTGAGTACCTTTGACAACTAAATTCTCTTATGACTATCTTATTAAGGCATAAGCCAACATGAGACTAAAAATTAATCTCTAGGACTTAATAGTTGCTAGTTGAATATTATTTTTTTGCTTTTCAATTGCCTTCTATACTTTTGAATTAGTAATGATGCTTTTCTATTGATTCACAAAATTAATACTATTTTTAAAGCATAGTTTGTATAACCTATTATCTCAAGTTTTTTAGTGTTATACCTTCTTACACAGACCTTTTACATCCACTATTTTATCTATTTTTAGCCTCTAATATCTTAAACATTAGATTTTCCATTTTCCAAGATTTTATAGTGATTGACATCAGTTAACCCTACTAGTATTAGTAGACTTTACCTACTGACATCAGTTTTTCCATTGACATCAGCAAACTTTTCCTACAGATCTCAGTCATCACTACCGATGTCAATGACTATGTAGTTTTCATCTGCTCAAAATAGCAAGCTCAAATAACCCATTTTCCTACACCCAAACCTATTTTTTCTTTATTATATTTCAAATACAAGGTAGTAAGACTATTTAAACCACCTCTTGCATGGTATTAACATGAGCTCAAGCCAAAATTCTTACCAAATATGTAAGCTGGAAACCACTTCCACCTTCCCTTCTTACTTATGATTCTATCATGGAGTATACTTTAGATATAGAGCATACTCCCAACCCTAAACAAATTCCCATTGTGCCTAAGGGAGATCAATATTTTGCTAAATTTTTTGATCATAATGTGGTATCTCTTTAGCATTACCTTGCTATGAGCCAAACCCATAATTATTTGAGTGACCCAATATATGATATGCCAACCTCTTTAATGGAAACAACCTCAATTTTAGTTGCCTCCACTATTTTCCCAATGGTTACCCAAACCACCACTTCGATGAGTAACCCAACTATAAACAATGTCCAAAATGTGGCATCTCCAACTACTCAATCCCACCTAAACATTAGTGTAACTTCCCTACTTTCACAACCACAACTAGTTTAGCCAAGTCACACCCCATTCTAGAAGTTAGTGGTAGCTATTCCATCCACCCTCATGCCTATAATTACCCGAGTTACCACTCATCCTTCATCTAGTCTAACCATGCAAATAATTTAACTTGCAGTAATAACAACCAACTAAGGAATAGTCTCCAACCCAATGGGATAAGTCCCTTTTCTTTTTGCACCTCAACCTATGACTAATTATCATAATGTTACCCTGACACAACCTCAACAACCTATGTCATATTCTCCCTATACTTCATATCAGCTTCCCTATAACTTAGGAGGAATCCCCCACACTAAGATGCTAATGGACAAGATGTCTAATCTAGAGACATCCATTTATGGTTCAAATAATGTATTATCTTATGATCAGATATGCAATGAACTAATCCATCCTTCTATGACTATTTTACCTTATCCAAGTCAGTGGTAACTCCCTCCCTAAATTTAATCATTTCTAGAGTAAAGAGGACCCACAATAACACTTGTGAGCATTTAGACATGCTTGTTATTTAATAGGGCATGATGATGCATTATTAATTCTCACTTTCCCTATATCTCTTTTAGGTGATACCTTGGATTGGTATAGCTCTATACCCTAACACTCCCTTTTCTCATTTACCCAACTTGCACAAATATTCTTAGATCATTTATTTATTTACATTTCTAAAAAGGTTTCTATAAAAGACCTTTAATCTATTAGACAATTTGATGATGAGTCTATTGCTAATTTGGTCACTCATTGGAGAAGATTGATCAATAAACTCTCATTCTCCTTACCCCAACCTGAGCTTATTGATATTTTATCAAGGGCATGTGCCAAACACATCTCATCCACACTCTGGGTACAAAATTGCTACACATTTGATGAAGCTTTTATATTGGCACAGAAACTAGAGGTTCATGCTGTTAATGAAGGCAAAGTCTATTTGCATAGTAAGAATCCCAATACCAAGTCATAACTCCTCTAAAATTTATCCCTCTAACCAAAAGGCTAAAGGCTCTACTAACACATTGGTTGTTAAGTCAGCCTCTTCCACAACCATAAACCAATCAAATAATTTGACTTCTCAAAATCTGACCAAATAATTCAAATAATGGTATAAACAAAGATAATACACTCCCATTGGGGAATCATATACTTCTATCTTGGATAAATTATCCTAACTTGGTATAAGGTAGATGAGTTTTGTGGTTACCATTGAGTTAAAGGTCACAAATCTAATAATTACAAGAAACTCAAGAACATTATTCAAGATATGCTTGATAGAGATGATCTCATCTTGGATAATCCTAACACACCTCCTAATCAAAGTATGAATGTGTTCAAACACCCTTTTTCTAACCATTCACCAAACCAAAATATTGTCCAATCCTTAACTAACTCAGGTGATCATGATATCCATATGGTTAATATGGTTTTTCCTTTATCTTCAATTAAACCTGCCCCTCAATAAGAGACACCTATTTCATTAACTCCTCCCCCACATTTAGTGGCATCTATTTTTCCCATTCTTCCTCCTTAGGTATAAGATCCTAGTTCACCCATTCCACTCACTCATGATTAGGAACCTCCTTTTTCACTCCTTTTACTACCTGAGGATCTTGTAATCCCAATTACATTTACACCAATATTACCTATCCTCTTACTACTTGAAGACCACACCCTACCAATTCCTCGACCACATGTTGAAGGCAACATCATTCCTACATTATATCCTCTTGAAGAAGCCTCTTTTCCTACTTATCCTCTACCTATATAGAGTGATACCCCACCCACTTCACCTTTACACATAAAAGAGTCCATATCATCTACTCCCATAATATATGAGAGACCTATTGTGCCTACTCCAATTGCACCACTCTTACCTCTTCTTCTACCTATGGAGGATCATACTTTACCTATGCCTTACCCACATGTTGAGGGATCCATAATACCTATGATTTACCCTATTGAATAACTTAATTTGCCTACATCCCCTCCACCCATGGTAGATCAAGTCTCTTCTCCCATCTCTATCGAAGAAAACCCTGTTGCAGTTCTTTCTTGTCTTTGGCCCAAAGTGGTAGAAAACAAAAAATTTCCTCTTTCCCAAACACCACAAATTTTTAAATACACAATCATAAGGCCCATATAAACTTCATCAAAACTCTTCTCATGTTTTTTGAAAAGTCTAGAATTATTTGACTCCATGAAGGTTGACCATGTAGCATTTTGGGACTGGCTTAAGACTCCATATCTAACACAATGAACGTTGACCTTTACCGCTAATCCCCTTACTACCCTTTACCCTAAGGTCTTTGGAAAAGCTAGAGTTTTTTCACCAAAATCACTGGAAGTTTAGCCATCTATGTTAGAAACCTCATCCTCACAAGAATATATTACATTAAAGTAGATCAGGCCTTTAGGTATATGCCCCATTTCTAATCTAATTCATCCATAGGTGAAATTATATTTAAATCCTCAACCACAAGTTGGCATTTCTTTCCCTAAAATATAGAATAATGTTAAGTGTTCTAGATCTCATTGATCCCTTCTTCAACCGTCAACATTACCATCCATTTTGGGGCCACACCCTTCTACTTTAGTTGTAATATTGTCTAACCAAGCCAAACAAAAGGTTAATCTACATCCACTCCTACCTTTGCCATCTGGTAGCCTCTCACATACAACACTAAAAAAGTGATAGAAAAACATGTAATTCCATCATCTCTAAATAAGACACCATGTAAAATTTCCTTTTCAACACCAGAACAAAAGGTGTGTACTCATATTAGTAGAACAAGTGCAAGACTAGTTGTAGGCTCTCAAAGCTTTTTCTTACATCAGTTATTGCAATCTTCAATAATAACTCTTCCTCCCATTAAGCCCTATAGTCCTCTTAGAATGAAGCCATCTTGTTTTGATGATACAGAAGTGTTTTTATATCATCATTCACTTAGACATGACACTAAGAATTGTAAAGCCCTCACAGTGGTTATTTAGCAACACTTCAATGTTGACACTCTTTTTGATAACACTACCATTAACCTTCCTATTATTCCACCATTAGAAAATAAAGTACCTTTTACTATTCCACCTAAATTTTAACCCAAATATGTTGTCATAACCCTTTTACCACCTCCTTCACTAACTTTTGAAATCAACACAATTAATGTGGCCACACGATCACAAAACCAAAAGGATAAAGCTAAAGAAAAGGTTACTATACCTTGGACCAATCCCTTCACCAAAGACACTCCCCCTACTAACCCTAAGATTTCCATATTGGGTGTTCTTAAAATAACATCTTTAGATGTTATTCAAAGATCAATGGTGAAATAGCTTCACTGAACTCTTGTGAAAATGTCTTTGTATGAGTTAATCCAAAGCTCATCCAAACACCGTCAAGCTTTGACTAGTGTTTTGCAAGCAATTAAGGTATAATTAGATTATCCCCAACCTCTTGTAGCTTTAGTTAGCTCCCTTAATTTTGTCTCCCTAATTTATTTTAGTAATTTAGAAATTGTACTTCAATACCCTGAAGATCAAGATTCTACCCTTTTTATTATCACGTATATTGCTTAATCTCATATCAAGAGAATTATGATCGATGGGGGATTTAGTATTAATATTATTTCCACCCATGCCTATAAACAACTAGCCCATCCTGATAATTGCATAGCTCAAACTAATGTAGTACTTCATTCCTTTAATGATACTATAGCTACTATGATGGGAACTATTATCTTACATATTCATGTAGGTCCCTACATAATTCTTAAGCTCTTTTATGTTACAGAAGGAGAGTTCCAATATAACATATTGCTTGGATGACCTTGGATATGTGATATGGTATGTGTACCCTCAACTTTGCATTGATGTGTCAAGTTTGAACATGATAGACAAGTACATGTTATACCTACTAACTGACCTCTATTTAAAACATGTAATATGACCTATAGTCCCAATGATGTTCTCATCCCATTGAAAACATCATCCTCCTCACATGATGATTTTTAAACTTCCACAAGCTCCACTAACATGGTTACATAGATACTGACAACATAAATTCTTGATAAATATCCCATGGAGGAGACCTTTCAATGTTATTCACTTGGTGAATATCATTTGTTGACGCTTGACATGTTTCATACTCCACAATAATATGGAAGGCTTCACATACACCTGAGTTAAGATCCCTGTATTAGGATGGTCATCCCTTATGGGCCCTCTAACCTTCAAACCAATTTCACATATGGGGGAATTGATCAAGATCCCACTGTCAGTAATCCATCTTCTTCACCGCAACCATTTACATGTGGCTTCTCTTTCCTGAGTAACCCCAAATTTTCTCACACTTATCTCTATAGGTGTGCTTAGAAAATATTTCATTTGGGTCATTATGAATAAGGTGTCCATATAAATATTGAATATTATACTGGTAACACCGTTGAAAATTCCAAAAAGAAACATGGGGTGGGATATGATGAACCAAATAAACTCACTAAAACCTCCCATGAAAAAATTGTTGAAGGGTCAGTCTCTCCTTCTCTACCTCCTTCTCCACCATCACCTATAGAATCATAGGTACTATACCTCTTTATTTTTTTTCATAAATACGATCCATTTGAGGCCTCTCACCTATCATTAGGGTAAGGAAACAAGGTCCCTTCCTCTTGTTCATCCTAAAATAATTGATGAAAATTCTCCCACTATTAGCACTATCTAATGTCAAGATGATGACACAATTCTCACCTACATGGGTATGGATGATTCCTGTATCTAGTGATCACTCCCATCTAAAATACAAGCTATGTTAAATGAATTAACCATTGACATCAACCTGCCCTCCCATGATAATCTTCACATTCTCAAGATTGGCCAATCTTTAGATTCCTCTGAGCAAGATGATTATGCCACATTTATTAATGACCATAACAAACCCTTCACTTGGTATTACAATGACATGCCTAGTATTAATCCCTATATCATCACCCATAACATTATCACCAATTGAGATGCTAAACCCGTTAAGTAGAAGATTCACAAAATGCATCCTCATATTGTTGTCTTTGCCAAAGAATAGCTTTAACACCTCATTTTTTTTAACTTTATCCAACCCATCAACTACCCAAAATGGAGTTATAATATTTTTCCTATCACAAAATTGATTGGGGGAATCCATATTTGGATGTACTATCATGATTTAAATCTCACGTGTCTAAAAAATGATTTCCTATTGCCTAGTATCGACCAACTTGTTGATCTAATAGCTAGCCATGAGATGTTATCACTTATGGATGGATTCTCTAGATATAATCAAATCCTATTCACTCCTGAGGATCAACACAAGACCATATTTATTAACCCATGGGGGACTTTCTATTATAGAGTCATACTTTTTGGCTTAAAAAATACTGGTGCAACTTATCGACATGTCATGACCTACATTTTCCATGATCTCCTACACAAAATTATGGAGGATTACATGGATGACTTACTCATTAAGTCTAAAATTCATCAAGAACACTTGAAAATTCTCAAAACCATATTCACTCAACTTCTCTAATATAACATTCAACTAAACCCAAAGAAATGTGTCTTTGGTGTTCTTTCTGGTAAACTCTTAGGTTTTATCATTTCTCTCCATGGTATTGAGTTAGATCCTATTAAGGTTAGATAAATCCTAGAAATGCCTCCACCTACTAATATCAAACAACTCTACATTATACAAGGCAAACTTTAGTTAATTAGATGCTTCATTTCCTAGTTGTTAGATCACTACCAACCCTTTCACCATCTCCTCAAAAAGGATATTTTCTTCCAATGGAATACAAAATACCAAGAAGCCTTTGATGCACTTAAATAATACCTTCTTTCCCCACCAATTCTTATTTCATCTAAGGAAAATTAGCCTTTTTACCTATACATCTCTATAACATACCATTCTCTAGGTTCTATGATTGCATATAGAGATGACCAACATCGAGAGCAGGTAGTTTATTACATAAGCCACACACTTATTGATTATGAGACTCGATATACCCATACTAAAAAACTTTGCCTTGAATTGGTCCTTTTTGCCTCTAAACTTCACCATTATCTCCTAAATCACAAAACTTATGTGGTCACCCATACTAATCCTCTCAAATACATGCATTACAAACCATATCACAACCAATGTGTAGTTTGATGGCTCATGCTTAATAAATTTGACTCAGATTTTATGAAACAAAAATATATTAAAGGGCAAATAATCATTGACTAGTTATTTGTTGCCCCTTTACCTAAAAATCAACCTTCAAAACTTGAATTCCCTAATGAATCTATTACAACACTCTCCACCAATGACATATCCTATCAAATGATGATGTTCTTTAATGGATCTAAATGCCAACACAGTGGGGGTATGGGGGTCATACTTATTCTGCTAGATTGTGAGCCTATGCCTTTGTCATTTAAACTAGATTTTGAATGTACTAATAATATGGCCAAATATGAGGCTTTGATTATAGGACTTCAAATAGCTCTCTTCTTGGGTATCAAATCCATAACCATCTTCAGTGATTCTTAGTTAGTAGTTAACTAAGTTAATGGTTCCTACCTATGAAAAAATGAAATTCTATAGTGGTATAAACATCATGTAGATACACTTTTGGGATCATTTCACTCTTATCTCTTGTAAACTAATCCTCAATCTACAAATAAGTTTACTAACACAATGGCTTCACTTGATTCACACATACCTTCTTCATGCTCTTCCTCAAGAATCTATGTCATCATGCATTGCTTAACATTACCCTCTTATGCCTCCACTAAAATCCTCTTTGTCAGAAATGTAACAACCAACCCACAAGACTTATGGTACAAACAACTCATGGATTATCTTTCCTTCTTTATTACCCCTCTTGATCTTTCTAATAATGGGAAATGGTCCTTCATAAAATGTGTCACTCATTATACTATACTAAGGGGAATTCTCTACAAGAAAAGTTTTGATGGTCTTATCCTTAGATGCCTAACTAGTACTAAGACTCCCTTTGCTATTAAGGAAGTCCATTATGGGATTTTTGGTGGGAATTTCAATGGTCATACAGTTGCTAAACCAATCCTTCAACTTGGTTATTTTTGGTCCACACTTTGTCAAGACTATGCTGATTACATTCGATGTTACATCAAGTGTCAATAACATGCTAACTTACTTCACATTCCTAGTCATGCATTGAAAATTGCCAATGACTTTTGTCCCTTCTACTAATGGGGCTTAGATCTAATCAGAGAGATTAACCCTCATTCATCACTCCATCATTTATGTATCATTACTACCACTGAATACTTCACCAAGTGGGTCAAGGCCATCCCTCTCATCTCCAATAAAGCTAAGAAAATTGTTGACTTCATTAACCATCACATTATCTATCATTTTGGTGTACCTCAAAAGATTATAACTGATAATGGCAAGTATTTCAGAAACAAGACTGTGCAAGGTCTTTGTGATGCATTTAGAATCAAATTAAGCTTCTCATCAGCATACTATCCCCAAGCTAATGGATAGGTATAAGATTATAAAAAAATGTTGACCAATATTCTCATGAAGGTAGTCAATGATACGAGCAAGGATTGGCACACATACATTCCTTTTGATTTATGGGCTTATCACACTAGCATTCAAACACCTATGGGTGCTACACCTTTTTCATTGGTATATGGGATAGAGGTTATTTTGCCTCTTGAGGTTTAGATTCCTTTTGTTCACATTTCTATACATGGCATACTAACGATGACTTTTGCCAAGAACATTTGGCCCAACTTGAATTACTTAATGAGCGTCATCTCATAGCCCTAATCCACCTCAAAATTTATCAAGAGCATATCAATGTGCTTCTAAAAAAAACCTAAAAGAGCAAGATTTCAATATAGGAGACCTCATCTTAAAATAAAATCAACATGTGACAAACATGGAGAAAATCAAACTGGGTAAGTTTTCTCCTAATTGGCTTAGACTTTATATCATAACTCACAAGTATGGTTTAGGAACTTATCCCTTGTCTTCTATTAAAGGAAGGCCAGAACATGAGCCTTTAAATTCCTTACATCTATGACCATTATTTTGTTAAACCAACATCACTTTATTTCATGTTTAACTTGACCTCATCCCTTGAGCATCCCTATTACATTCATTTCCCTTCCTCTTCACCCTTACTCCTATACACTTAGATAACTTACATAGTGGTATGGTTTTATCCTCACATTGGAAAACTCCTAAGCCTCTATAGTCTTTTCCATGACAAAAAGTAAGAAAAAACTGTGATATTTGAAAAAGCTATAAAATCTTAGGTCATGCTTTTCAACATAGACTATTCCCTTTAAGGACAAATATGTAGCTTCCCTCTACTATTATTAATATACTGCTCCCTTGAAGGATAGCTATTTAGAATTAAAAAGAAAAAAACAAATGCTTAGACCACTCCCTTGAAGGATGGCTAAGTCAAGATTTGTTCTCAAAGGGAAAAACAAATAAAAAGGGTTCCTCACCTCTTTACACAACCTTAACCTATATAAAATCCCATTTTAGGCTTCCTGCATTGATCAACTTACAAAAAAAAATCTTGAAGTCATGGACTTGCCTATATTAGCTCTTGGGTCACCCACAAATGGGACATATCATTTCTACTTAGTAGGCTATACTATCTAAACATTCTCCCTCATTCTACCCTTTTTCCCCTCATACTCTTTTAAGGGACTATGAAGCTCACTTAACATGAGGTAAAAATGACACTTCTCTAACAAACACAATGGTTCATAGATATAAGGCATGGAAGAGGCTCATTTTCTTAGGCCTATTTATGTTCTACATTATGATCTTTGCCAATGTATGAGCATTCTACCTCTTTATTTTCCCATCCACATCACATGTCAATATCTCTATTTGAGATGAAGAAATAATGTCATATCAACACTAACATAAGTATCCTATTTATTTTATGCATACACCATCACAAATATGAAAAAATGCTAAGATGAAGCTAACCAATATGTTATGCATATACCATCACATATATGGGAAAGTCTAGTCTAACTCAAATGACATGATCAACATTAACATCCAAATTAACATAACATAAAATAAACACCATCCATATCAACATCATAATCATAAGGAACACATCTCAAATAAAAACATGGAAATAAATGAATATCTCATATATATAATATGTGATCAAAAACATGTTCATCATCTACATCATCATAACATCATAAATCTCTCTAAAAATATACATCTTGTATGTTTAGCTCATAGGCCTATATACATGAAACATATATTAAAAAAATGACAAATACTGATACTCAAAGTCCTTGAGGCTCTCCATGAGGTTGTGAGGATGCATTATCATTATCACTCTCTATCCATCTACATCGATTTGACTGAGAATTTGTTTCACATGACATCAACCTCTCCTACTCTATGAACTCTAAATATCTTGGTATCTATGGGAACTCTCTAATCACCCTCTCATAATAAGAAACTCATCTAGGGTATTTGAATACCTCACCATATATACACTTTATGGAGGAACCATAGCACCAGATGATGGCCCAACCTATACTAGTCCCTATGGTGGTGGAGGAGGAGTGGCTTGACCTAGTAATCTCAGACTATCTCTCTCTACTATCACTACAGTCACCTAACCCTATAAAATAGTCACTTAGCCCTATAGTACTATAACTTAACCTTGTATCACCCCAATCTGACCCTATAATGTCACCACCTACCCCTATGAGGCTAAAACATCTACTTGGGCTATCTCTCAAGCCTGCACCACTACATTATGGCCCTAATCTATTATATCTTAATCCTATAACACTGCATCTCTTACCCTGACTAACCCATGTAAGTCTACTAGTGGCCTTTTGACCTCCATCATTGGATGTAACCCTACCCACCAAGCTATATAGGTAGTTATATACCCTAGGTCACCAACACCTGACCCTATTGGTAGTTCCTCAAAATCTAGCCCATCAGTCTCTTGGGGTAATGATAAAGGTGCCTCTATGTCATCCCTCTTGTATCAAGGGAAGGCAAGTGTAATATCCTCTAATAGCCCAGACTACCTCCTAACCCATGCCATGGGTACCATCTCCAGCTCATCAACTCATCTATCCTTGACCCATAGTGAGCTCTATAACCCAATAAACTACAATGCATGACATCTAAAAACTAGATATGTTAGATATAATCTCCACATGATATCTATAGGGATCAAGCCCTTAATCATATGCCTATAGTATCAAATCTCTCACATGACACTATCCACTTAGGTATGCACCATCCCATCTCTCCACCATCTAAATCCAACCTTAAAGCTGGCAAGGATAGCAGCAGGGATCCCTAGTGGTCGTGTTACCATGATGTGCTCATATTCCCAATAGTGTAGTAGATGGCTAACACATAAACTATATCATTAGCATAGCCTCAAACCCCACAACTCTCTATATAACTATACTAAAAATACTAGAACCTAGGTAAAAATGATCTACTACTCAATCATTTATGTAAGCACACTAGTCAAAGCAATAAAAAATCTCCCTCCATCTACATCAAGTAATGTACACACCATGATCCTGATCATCACCAGGATGCTCAGATGATGCTACTCCTCATCAACCATGTACGGTGGCTCATAGGTGAAACTCACCGAGTGGTAGGTCACCTCACTAACATGCTCCCCATATAAACTGACCATGTGCATATCATTATCCTCTCTCAAGCATGTAAAAATATCCTCACCCTAGAATGGTAGCCTCAAAATCCTATAGACATCCTCTTGTGTCACTGTCAACTCTTTGGTCAATAGATGGAAGGTGTTGGTGGTATGATCCCACCTCTCAATCAAAGCTATCATTAGTGACACATCCCATATGACATGATATTACTATCACACTCCTAATTTGATAGCCTCTATATAATCCTACTCATTTGGAGTAACATCTCTCCTCATGCATGTCAATAACCTCAGTAGATGATCATGCAGTGTAAGCTCCATCCTCTCCTACATCCATACACAACTGAATTAGGTCACATCCATTTTAATCTAATCCCTCACCACCTTTTTCCCTTCTCATTGGGAGAACTACATTGGTCTAAGGCTGTACACTAGGCTATGTAGGTAGCACTTAGTCAACATGGGGTATTCTAAGGTTATCTAGGACATATACCCACCTTACTAACTACCCTAGGCTTCATTTCCTTTCTCTCTCTACCCTAGGATTTACTACCTCTCTCTCTCTACCCTAGGCCTACCCACCTTTTCCAACTCTAGGCTTCACTACCTATATTCTTGACTCTTGACACTATGACCTATCTTCTAATACCTAAACCTCTCAACTATCTTATCTTACCTTTTCCCCTAAAACATACCTTTTTAGATCAATTTCCTAGGTTTTAGAGACCTAAATTGGCCTAAGGCCCTAAACTAGGCTATTTAGGTAGCACTTAGATGACAAGGGTCTTCTGAGGCTAGCTCAGCTATTAGTCTAGTCAACTACTTTGACTAGAGATCAAAAACTCACCCATTCTCTTATTTTCTACTTTTCAACAGTAGCTAATGTTAGTATTAATATTGATGTCAGTGCTTTATTAGCCTATGTCATGGTTGATATTAGTAGAAAACTACTGACCTCAGTGTTGTGTTAATTGATGTCAGTTGACCTCAGTGCCATGTTGGCTAACATTAGTTGATCTCATCAATGTTAGTTATTGGTTAGGCCCTAGGGCCGAATAACCCAAACCCAACCTATTCATTTTCCCTAAAAAACTACCCCCAAATACCCTTAACTTATCCTAGACCTACCCTAACCTATTTTATAACCCCCCAATCATATTTTCTATAAATCCACCTCTCATTTGACATAAAAATTATAAGAAACCCCATCAAAGTAGTTTGGGCTCTTACCTCATCTCATCATCTCCTCTTGGTTGGCACTACTACCTCCTATGGTTTTGTGCCTCTCATTGGGTCCCCTCCTTGTGCTACCATCTTAAATCACTCTCAAGCTCTATTTATTCTCTCTAATCATAAGGTTGAAAATTAGTTTGGTTGGCTTCCAAACCCCTTTTTGTTAGGTTTGGTCTACCACTAATATCAACATTTTTGACTTAACCTACCAATGTTGATGCTTATGCCTACTAACATTGGCATTATTTCCCTAGTTATACTAGTTTTAGAACATTATATTACTGATATCAGCCCATAAAACTGATGTTGACACCTTCCTAATATTGTTTTCCAACATAAAACCCCCAAATTTGCACAACCTTACCCATACATTAGGGCAACCAGATATGACATATATCTCCCCCAACCATGACAAAATGGCATCGAAGATCACTTACATGTTTACCCTCAATGACTATGCTTGGAGATCATGAATGTTTCCTCATTCATTGACCTTTTTACACTAGGAGTGCATTGCTTATCCTGACTACTTATGTTATTTTGTTGTAGTTAGCTATAATACACATGCATGTATTTTAGGTGTTGTGGATGGCAACCAAGCTTGTATTATCACTTTTAACCCTTTTGTGTTTCCTAGGGTCACTTCCTACCTTGGATACCTAGGACACATTGACCATTGGAGCTACAAATTTGATTTATTTGACCTATCAACTATCACTTACAATTTGTGCTTTGGTTACTTCTATCTGAGTCCTCCCTATCCTTACCTATTCTTGACATTATCCAATATATCTCATTGTGGCCTATACCTATGAAGTGATGCTTAATTATCCACCAATCACTTAATTACCTTTCTATCAAACTAGTACCTGATTTTGGTTTATCCTCTATTGACTCCTATTTTGAGGGGGGATAATTCATCTAATACTTGGAGCATCTGACTCATGGTTTTGTCTTACAACATGTCAGTAAAAATTACAAGACAAAAAGGGGAAAATGTAGACACCAAAATTACATCACACGTACATGCATAACTCCCTATGTTGAAACCCCCTAAACCCATTTTATTAATAAATATTAATCTCCCTAACCCTAACTTTTACCCCTCACACATTTAATTAATTTAAGATATTTAATTAAATTAATTAAAAAATCCTATTGCCACCTTACTTGGCCACCTCACCCTATGACTAATTATCCCGTGATGAGTCACCTCAAGACCTAATCCCCTCATCCTAACTACCCAAGACTTATTACCACTTCCAAACTAAATTCCTAAACAACTACTTCCTTTCTAACCTCTTATTCTTACCATTTCATAATAGGTGTCACACTAGGCATGCACAAAAATAGAAATGAGGCCAAAAATAGAAAGGTTTACCTATTTTAAGGCCACTAACATTAGTCAACCCATGGCTGACATCAATGGGATCCCAACCAACATTGGTAGGATCACCGACATTGGCAATATAAGATAAACTCCAACCTATAATTCAAGTCAGTAGAAAAGAAAAAAATCAATTCTTACTCTTGTTTAGGCTCTCAACATTCTATTTTTTGACATCCAAACTTATAATCAATCTGTATAAGTTAATAACCATCAATAATTGAGTTCTTAAGGACCAATAACATTCACTTTTTCTCTCTATTCAACCATTCAAGTTTGGACTCCCTAATAAAGACCATCAACTTGGCACTTATCATTTAGCAACCACCATAGCTATGTATATCACTAATATTATAAGTCATTTAAATATTTATTCCTCTATTTTTTTTATATCTACCTTACACTACTTTACACACTTTTGATCATACCCCCATGAGGGAGTTACAAAGCTTCCTTGTTTTTTCCCCTTTACATGACATACCAAACCTCTGACTAGACTTATCCAAGCAATAAACTCCCTTTCCTAACTCTCTCAACCTCCCCTACTTGATCTAAACCATTTTCTAGACCCAAAAGAGCCTTCTACAACCTCTTAGACAATTATTTCCCCTACCAACCTTGACAACCTAACATTCATTAGTCACCTGCTATCAACCTCGATAGGATAACTAATATCGGTCACTCCCCTACTAATGTTGATGACTGTAGATTCACTAGTCTCTTCAAACCCTACCTAGACAACTTCTAATATACTAACAAAGCATCTCACCTACACCTTATCATTCTCTACTATGTACAAGTTGTTAAAAATAGTAATTTTATCTCTCTATTACTCTCTATTTACCACTCTTTTAGTTATTTATTATTCTTTTACCTCTCAAAAGTGGACTATCATCTCTAGGGAAGTGTCACACTTCCTAGAATAAGTGCGTAGCTTGGCAACCCACTCATTTATCTACTAAAAAACATCTTTTGGTAGTTTTTTATTATCTATAGGTATTCCTCCCTAGCCAAAGAGGAATGCTCAAAACATTTGGATACAGTGTGCAAACCAAATCTAGGTTCATTCTAATTACTTATCCCCATCCTTATTTATGTTTTCATATAGACTTAAAATAGACAAAATTTAGTGAAACATCATTGATATTGTAGGTCATTTAAATATTTATTCTTCTATTTATTTATATCTATCATGCACTACTTTATGCACTTCTGTCCATACCTTTGTGGGGGAGTTATAAAATTTTCTTGCTTGTTACCCCTTTACCTGACATACTAAACCTCTGACTAAACTTAACCAAGCCATAAACTCCCTCTCCTAACTCTCTCAACCTCCCTAACCTGACCCAAAGCATTTCCTAGACCCAAAAAAGCCTTGTATAACCTCTTAAATAATTATTTCCCCTACCAAACCTGGTAGCCTAATTGACAATGGTCACCTACTATTGACATCAGTAGGATAAATAAAATCAGTTACTCCCCTACCAATGTCAATGACAATAGATTCACTATTATCTTCAAAACCTATGCAAACAACTTCTAAAACACTAACAAAGTGCCTCACCTATACCCTATCACTCTCTATTATGTATAGGTTGTGAAAAATGGTAATTTTATCTCCCTTTTACTCTCTATTTACCTCTTTTTTAGTTATTTATTATTATTTTAACTCTCAAAAGTGGACTATCATCTCTAAGGAAGTTTCAAACTTCCTAGAACAAGTGTGTAGCTTGGTAGCCCACTCATTTATCTACTAACAAACATCTTGTGGTAGTGGTTTGTTATCTGTAAGTAGTCCTCCCCAGCCAAAGAGGAGTACTCAAAACATCTAGATATAATGCACAAACCAAATCTAGGTTGATTCTAATCACTTATCCCCATATTTCTTTTTATTTTCCTATAGACTTAAAATAGACAAAATTTAGTGAAACACATACATTAATTTTTTTATGTTGAGTTATGCTAAAAATAGTAAGTATAACTATGATAGATATAGAATAAATATGAATAATTAATATGCATGACTCATTATGATGTTAATTTAGTTTTAGATATAGAATAAATATGAAGGATACTATAAGATAGTTCTAGAATAATTATCAAATTTTGATTTGGATACTTCTCAAGACATGGACACTAACGTCAGCCTGGGATGGTTGCATCAATACCACTATCTAAACTCAATGCAAGTATATTATATATAAAACCTATTATAAAATTATGAAACCACCTAAATGTCTCTTAAATAAATTTAGATGTAGGTTATAGATTGTCACTCCTCATGAATTTGTAAAACCCTAGTTCTACATGTTCATAGTGGCCTTGGGGGAAATGGGTTAGTGTGCACATAGTGTTGAGTTGAACGTAAAGACCCCTCTATCATTTAGTGTTTCTTACTTAATCAATAGCTTCAAACAGGTTCTCAAACTAATGTAGTTCTCCCCTATGTTTTGGCTTATGTTTGAATCATTTAATATTTGATAAGTGAGTACAAAATTGAACTAGGTTGTAACTTGGAAAATATAGATCTTAGGATTATCTTTTAGTACTTTAGTCTTGTAGATGTTTTATTCCTATGATTGATATATAAATAAGATAAAATAGGGAATCTTTTCTCAATTGAGTGCTTGATAAAATGCTTTTGATTAGCTACCTTGTTTCTTTTTGGTTTTTTGTAGGTGAATAATGAATAAGGGTTGATCTTAAATTTATATAAATCCCTTTGTAGAAATAAATCACATTAAAAAACTTAGGTAGAACATTAAGATATATTTAATTTATAAATTAGATAAATTTAGGGCACTTGACACTTATTTTAGGAAAGGACACTAACATCTATGTATGTGTTTGTCCCAGACATTAGTGTCAAAGGAGAAAGAAAGTAGGTATATACTCAAAACTTGTAGAGGTGGAAGATAAACAATTTATAAGAATTTTGGTCAAGATAAAATCCATGGGTCATAATCATAATACTGTTCAAAATAAGTGATATGCCAAGGGGCACAAGATAGAGTATATTTGAGACTTCATAATGCATGAAAGGTTTAGAAATTAGAAGAATATATAAGGTTTTGATTTTTTCAAGTGTACAAGACTGAGGTGCCATATAATTAAAAAATAGTGTTTACATAAATATTGATTAGCATTGAGTTCATAAAATTTCAAAAAGTAAATTTTTGAAAAATTATTTGTGCCTCTTAGAAGCTTGATTAGGTATAGGAGGCTTATTTTAGAACTTGAGTTATTTTTATTGATATTTTAGGCTATGATTGTTAGTTTTTTGAAATATTTGCATTACTAAAAATATTGTTCCAACCTAGACATAATGATGTTTCCTTTTTTGTGTAAATGTTCTTGAGTGTAAATCTATTCATGTTTTCCTCTATTTTTTTATTTATGTTTGATTTTAATTGCAATATTTGAGTTATTTCTTTTTGTCTTTTTGTAATAGAAGGAAAAGTGGCATGAAATCTAGATGGTGGATACATTTAATAGTGGTAAATAAATTTTAGAGGGAAACTCATTTTATAGCTACAATTTTTATATATTTTCAAATGAGAACCATTCTAAGGGATGGTTCATTTTTCCTCCATTAGAGATATTATGGACTAGACATTTTTATTTATTTTTATGTTTGCCTTATTTCCCTAGGTTAACGCTACCAAAATTTATATTAAAATGTTGATTGTAAACAATATTTATGTTATCCAAATAAACATTTTTATTATATAAGGTATGGAATATTGTTTTAATTTACTTGTGTATATAATATAGTGTTGGTGTTTCATTTCCTCCTTGCTCTCCATCCCTTATACTCTAGCATTAGTTTTAGTTAATTTTTATGTGAATGTTTGAAAGATAAGGATTTATTTGTGGGTTCATTTGATAATATAACCTCAGAATTGGATGCATTTTCAACATCATTTTTCTCTCTTTTCCCTTTATCTTTTTACCCTTTTTTATCTACTAGATTGGGTTAGAATAGGTGAAATTTTATTATTATTATTTTATCTTTATTGCAAGATATTTTCCATTATCATAAATATATTATTGAATACTTATATAATGGAATCAATGAACATATAAATTTGTTACAATATCATTCAATCAAAACCCATAAATGCTAATTTTAATCAAATGGGAAATTTTAAAAATCCATGGCTTTATTATTTCTTGAAATGCAATGAAAATCCATGTGAATGAAATGACTAAACTTATATCCCCTCTAAATCCTCTAAAAGACCAAAATAATGATAAAACCAAATTTAAATATTGTAAATAAAAATTCCAATTTTATTGGAATAATTATGCATAGGCCAATTGGGTATCCTAGTATGCTATGACATAATAATAATAATAATAATAATAATAATAATAATAATAATAATAATAATAATAATAATAATAATAATAATAATAATAATAATAATAATAATAATAGACCTTGGAGAGACCCTATGTGACTCCTTTCAAGAAAGGTTCAAAGGGTGACCATCCCACCTCATTTGTTTTCCAAAAAACCAATAGATATTAATAGCCATTAAAACCTCATGGATTTAAATTGATTCATGATGTTTCTTCATAGGTAGAGACTCCCTGAGCTCCATTGAATTTTTAAAACAAGGTAGTAGTATTCACCTCCTTAAGTCATATATACTTGAGTCATACTCAAAGAATTCACTAAGAAAATCATAACCTAAGAACTTTTTAATGAATAAACCATAAAATTTTTAATATATAATAGGTAAGTACACATAATTATAAGGGCAAAGATTTTATCACTTTATCTCCTAATGATCAACCCATATAAGCTAATGATAGATAGTTGATGTTTATCATGAAACAAAAAAATAGTTCTAGGAAGGGTTGAATTAGCCAATGTTATAGATGAACATAATTTCCACTAACGATATTTCAAATTTCCCTAAATTGCTTTAGTTCAAAATAAAATTAATGACTCTTAGTACATTATAGTCACAAAACATAACACAATCATGTTCAGCTCAAGAGAGGCTAAAAGTCCTTTGCAAGGTAACATCATAGTCCTGCTCGATGAAAACCAATATTATCTTTAATCATTGATAAAAAAGATTTTTCTTACCTTTCTCATACATCCATAAGATTTAAACCTAGTATTTGATACAATATTTCACAACCTCATAATTTAAAACTTTAAAATTTTGATCATTTTAAGGTAGGAGAATTAACATCCACATATAATCGATTAAAAATTAAATGTATTACTCTAAAATTAACCATAAGACTTAGTATTTAGATGTAAAATTTTATCATTATCTTCCTATTTTACTAATAAATCAACTAATCATATATATTTAATATGATTAATTCATTTATAATTTTTATTCTTTATGATTGAGTGTATACAATTAAATATCACCATTTAGTATTTAAATTCACTTTGACACAATAACCCATCACCTTATTCAATTAAAATTATACTTAACATAATTTTCATCTGATTTTAAATAATTAATTAATTATAATCATGAACATCATTTTCCTTAAATATTAATTAAAAATATAGATTTTACACCTCACCCAAACATCCTCCACATTTGTCTCAATCATGTGTTGATTCATCCAACCAATCCCTCAACTTCCTTAACCACCTTACGATTCATCTTATAAAAATTAAACCATTTTTTGAGTCACATGTTAATTTTTCAACTACCTTGCCCCATTAATGTTAAGCCACTCAACTACCAACAAACTCTCCCCCTTATTCTCAAGACATGGGAATTAGTCATCATCCATTGGGATGAGGACTCAAATCAAATTGTTGACTATTTAAATAATTTAATAAATTCATAATATTCTCAAATATTAATCTTAACACACTAAAGGATATAAATTTATGTTTAATCCTCTACTTAAATCATCTACCTTCAAGCTAAAGAAGTGATATCACTTTTTTAATCGAGTAAATCAAGTATCCAAGCCATTTGTAACTACATGCTTCCAAATTCAATTTATATGGAGAAGAATTGAGAATACACATAAATTTAACATTCAAGACAAAATATTCATTTTATCACAATGGAGAAGGTGTTAAATAATTCATGGTTGAAAGTATTTTTTATTTATTGATTTCTTTCATTTGATTCTATATCTTGAAGTTTTGGTTTTAGTTTAGATTATATTTAATCATTTGATTTCTTAGCTAACTTAAACTTTAAATATAACACTTATATTTTGGCATGCTCAATGATATATTCCTTCATATTTAAAATCATATAAATCATAGGTGCATTTAAGAGCATAGTTTAGTTGTTTGTAATTGATTTATTTGTGCACATGTAGTTAATCTCAAATTTAGAAGTGTGTTTTTGTAGTTGCAAATATTTTATATGATTTTTTGTTATGTATACACTTGTGAAATAATGATTTCATAGAAACCTTATATGACATTATTGAAAAAATAGTTATTTTTTTCATGTTTATATTTCCCATGTCTTTTTATTATTTTCTATTTTCTAACAATCTACAGTTTTTATGTTCTTTTATTCTATACTTTAGGTTTCTAGTTAAACCTTTTTAATGTAGAGTAGAAAAATAATAGATAACTTAAGTGAATTCACTAAAGGAAATATAAAAATCATTTATAGGATTTTTTTTGAGAACATTGAAATAAGAGTCATTCTCCATGAATTCATTAGAGTAAAAAATGAATTCATAACATACTATGGTGAATTCATAGCATATTGTGGAGAATTTGCTTTGCACTTACAATAATAATCTTATGGACTCCATAATGTTTGAATCGAGATTCCATTTGAGATCTCATTTGTGATAAAATTAAGGTGTAAAATATGATAATGAAACATTAAATATATTTAATTTTGGAACATTCATTTATCACAAAATATCATTCTACTAAATATTAAAACCATTAAAGAAACATTAAAATGTCTAGGAAAACATCAAAATAATTATAGGTATTAGTGAAATCATGAATAAATACAATGAAATAAACACATGTAGCAATAAAATTATTCCTAAATCTAGAATGGTAGGATTAAAATCACTCCATAAGCTTCTTTTTTTTCATTTTATCTCTATTTTCTAGGTTATCTAACTAATAACAAATTCATTATTTGGTCTTGTTATGTAATAGTGAAATAATTATAGAAAATTAATTTTATTTGTCATTATTAATATTTTGTATATTTTTTAGCTAATTTTTTTATGTTTCCTTGATCCTTTATCCATACAAAGACTTTCAACAATTTTCTTACAAGTCGTTAGTCCAATATAGACCAAAGAAATCTAGCCAAAAAACAAAAAAATATTTGTTTTTAGTTTTCTTCCTTAATATTTATTTTAGGATAAACATTTACTTTAATTTAAAGTTTTCTATATTTTTAAATTTCAAAATTCTTATTTTTAATAGCAATTTATATCATTTTTCAATTTTTGTACTTAATCAACTTTACTTTCTAAGAATTTGTTTGTGTGGATATTTTTGTGCATGCTCTTTTCCATGGTGTTACATTGGTGATAATACTCATAAAATAAAAAACAATAATTAAAAAAATCTTATACCCAAGACTTACTTTAACATATGTTAATCTCTTGGAATAACTTTGGTGATTATATCTAATAATTAGAGGTGATTGTATGTCTTCTTTTTTATCTTATTAAGGGTTTCTATCAGTAGTGGATTTCACCACCACATGGTAAGCCAAACCCTATGTATTGGTAGGGTATATATATTAATTTTAAACTATTTAAAAGACCTAAGTGATGCTATATTTTAAGCACACCATGATATGAGGGGATTTAATAATGTAATACCTATGATTTCAATAGTTTCCTTTAAGTTTTCGTTTTTTGATACCAAACTACTAAAATATTATAGTTGGGTTGGACACATTAGGAATAGACCCATTTTAATGTGTCTATTAAATTAAATTATTCCTAGTTTTTGTCCTTACATACTGAAAGGTGTTTATAGTACTTCCCATAGATATTCTTTTAAAAACATTAATACTAGATGATCATTTTTTCATTCAAATTTGGTGCATTAGTTATCACTTAACGCTAATAAATTAATTTACATATACCCTTGAAAATAAGTCTAGTGGGAAATGGGAATGACACTTATTATATAGTTATTTCTTTGAAATATTGGACCAATATTATTCAATGAACAAGCAAGTAGCACGGAAATCCTATTTTTTAAAAATCCTTCATCCTAGTTTATCCCTTTTATGCAATGCATGTGTGTTTAAAGTAGGTTTTATTTTTTTGTTTCCTTATGAAGTCATTGTGATTAAATACTTTGATTAAAAATTAAAAAAATGTGAATATTGATACCAAGAAATCAAGTCATAATCTAAAGTTTAAAAATCATTAATTTTAGTCCTCAGGTCAAAACTCAAAAAAACTTGTTATCAATCATTGTGATTTCTTTTCATTTGGGATTTTTACTTTTAATTTTAGAGTCAATCCATTTTTATCCATGTATTTGATTAAAAAATAAATTTCCTTAATGAATAATCATAGGTTAAGAGAAGACACTTTTAATAATGACCCCTTTCACATTGGAAATCAAGAATAACATAGTAAGATCAATCAAAATATTAGACTTTATAAAGAATATCACAGTCATAAAGACATTTTGTATAAAATTATATCATCCAAGTCATGGAATACATCATAAATACAAATTATTTGAATCTAGGAAGCAAATTTCCATCTTATTTTGAAGACAAAATTTTACAACATTTACACTCTATGAAATAATCCATCCCTTTCATCCAAGATCAAGGGGCTTATAGTGACTCCTTAGGAAATAAAAAAGCCATTAGTAGAGATCCAAAAACCATTCCATATCAAAATACCACTAGTAACCCTATTATACATAATCAACCAAGTAACCCATCCATTACTTATATCCTTGATCCTAACATCCCTTATTACACTATAGGGGAATCCAATTCTATTACCCCTACCATCCAACATTACTTAAGCTTTAAATCCACAAATAACTCAAACCACCCAACCTACTAATAACATTACCATACCTAGTGGTTAACATAGTCAAAATAATAAAAAAGAAAATTCACTCCCTTGGGGGAACATTATGATGTATTATTTAAAAATTTGGTCATTATGAACATGGTCATATTTACCAACACCAAATTTTTTGATGAAAACATCCCAAAACCTAAGTAGTATAAACCTAATGAATACTGCAACTATAAAAAATTATAAGGTCATTCCTCAAACTATTATTCAAGATTAAACATTATATTCAATATTTTATTTATAAAGGTTACATTAAGGTAGAGCCAAGTGTATTTACATTTGAAAATCATATATTGGGGGTATGATGAAATGTCTTTACTAATCCTAATCATGATAATTTAAGGTCATAAACTTACATCCATTTCTCATGAACCTCTCTTTGACACATAAATTTTCAACCAATCCATAGTTATGATCAAACCATCTTTGAAAACCATGGTATACCATCCATTTTTTATGAACTTATCTTTGATGATCCCATATTTTCCCAAAGCATGTGTTTAACTAAAAACTATCTTTGACCAAGATCTCATATTTGACAAATATCTCATTTTGTACCAAGAGCCCCATTTTTACCAAGATATTATCTTGTACCAATATTCCTCCAACCAACACAACCTATCAACCATTGTCTAATAATCCAACCTCTAATTACACATTAAATTCCCCACCACCCCACAACATACACTCTAATTGGTAAAGGTACTTGTACAAAATGTAATCCATGAGAAATTAATTGTATAACACATATATTTTGGGGTAAATAATGGACCTAATGGCATCATATACAAATAATTTTTAAAATAATTTTAATATGTTAGTGATACTTTTGTAGTTTCTAAGGAAAATTCATCCATAATCAAAATAAGATATGTTCATAGTCCCTATGAGAATCATGCTACCACCAATCCTTTCATCAACACTGCCAATCCTTCTTTCCATATTAAAATTACATCTCCCACACCCACTAATTTAGACTAACAATTTTACCTTCCACTATTTTCCTTCCATGCTAATAAAATAATCATATAATTACTAACACATCTCCATCTAGAATAACATCAAGAAACATATGTATATTCTAAGACACAATAAGAGTTCCTAAATCAAGATGAATCCTATAATCTAAATATGAAATAATTGTCCCATATTGAAAAACTCTCTGAGGATATACTAGACAATCTAAATCTAAATTCCAATCAAAATAATCAAGAATAATCCCTTGGTCAAAACCTTTATAAGGCACCAATAGATGGTCAAATTGAATTAACATTTGTATAAATATAATTTCAACTATGATCCCTATCACATATTGAAGACATCATTGAATTCCCAAATAATTCCACATGTAGATACTCCCAGTCTTAATGTACATGAGATTATTGGTCCCAATCACCCTTCACATCATGACACGTATACTTATCCTGAGTATCATTACATCCATCTAAATACTTAATGAAATCAAAACACATCCTTCATCCAACATACCTTCTTCTTCACCCTATTTGGAAGCACCATTTATCTAGGGGCTATGATGATATCCTATTAAATTTTGAAGAATCCAACTTAGAAATAAATGAAGTTAATACATATCTAGAGAGTATACCTAAAATTTCAATATGGGTTAACACCATGCATATTACACACTTCCATAATTGAGATGCCAAAAAAACAAATATCAAAAAATTTAAAAAAATAAAAATGAGAAATAATATGTCCAAAAGTGAACCATTCTTATGGTTTTTTGGGTATGTACAATGATGAAAACTTATTTATGGTGTCATGAAAAAAATAATCAATTATCTACAAGCACCTTATACTTGGGGTAAAACCCATTCCATTTTAATACTATTCATGATAAATCATCCCTCTATACTTACACATCTTGAACCTATACAAATCCATCTTACACTCATCCTCAACCATCTTAAACCATATTAAATATTTTTTTCTATCCAAACCCATCCTTATTAATTTAATCCTAAACCCATAAAAACCCATTCTTATTAACCATTCTTTCCCATCATAGAACCATCTATCTTCCCAATTTTAACCTTGATAAGGAAGTGGAAACATCTTGAGACATGTTCTTAGAAACATCTAGGTGTATTTTTATATTTCTTAATAATTCCTAGACACTTGGTTCTTATATAAAAATTTCCATAGAATTATCATCTTAATTATCATCCATTCCTATTCATCCATACTTTATACACAATGTATCTCTTCCATCCACTATCATTGCCTTTGCTAGTATAAGAACAAGTTTTACCTTTGATATTAACCCTTGTATATACATCTATAAATATAACAAAATCTGTAAAAAATAAAAAATATTCAAAAATTATTAAAAAAATCAAAGTAATAAAAAATCTTGTGTGTTTTAAAAAGTACCTACCTCATCCCTTGTATGGATTACTCATCAGAAAATTCAACATTATCAAGAATCTCAAATTCCAAATGGTTATAATCTATTCAAGGACTTCCAAAAAATTCACTTTCTTACTAGTTTTCTATTTAATTTCTTATACATATTTTATATTTATTTACTTGCTTGTATAGTTCATTGTTCGCTTCCTTATCTATTTTAATTACATGTTTTCATTGCTAAAAAATGTCTCTTTTTATCTTGTCTTTATTATTTTTCTTGTTTGTATATCACTATGCATATTACAAAGTATGTTATTATGATCTTCCATATCATGATGCACTAAGTATTCCACTTGTGATTTTATTATTCCTTATGCATATAACACAATAGTCATCATGATTTTTCCATATCATTTATGCATATTGTCATGAACAATATCAAAATAAATGTTTCTAAATTATTAATTACTTATTAATGTTAAAAATCATGTTAGAACTCCAAATAAAGTGTATAAAATGCATCTATCCAAACCATATCTTTTTTTATACATATGGGACATCTTGGAAAAGGTCACTATGGTGTACTCCATGGAGGATCCATAGAATTTTGAGAAGACTAACGCACACAGTGCTTTGATGATGTAGTTGATTTTATCTCTCCTACCAAATTTTAAATGGACAATATGTTAATCATTCCATGCTCACTATCTATCTCGAATACACTCATTAAAATTCAAAATCTGATAACAAAGCACATCAATTATCAAGCCTCATCCTTTCTATCTAACTAAGCTTTTGATTTGAATTTGCCACACACCTAGATTAATTTACCACCCACTTAGATGAATTCACCACCCCAAAAAAAATTGTCTCCCTTATTTATGATTTCACTTTTTCAATGTATTCACCATTGCCTTTGATAAATTTACCACAATCAATGCCAAATTCACCATTTTGAAAATAATGAATTCATTTTTATCTCCTTTTATAAGAATTATAATGAAAAGACTAATTTTTTCATCATACATCACATTATTCCCTTTATCTTCCATATATAAATCAAATCCATGTTATCCAATCATCTGTCTAATCTTTATTAATCCATGTAGTCAATCAACTTTTATATTTTTTATTTCACATAAATCATCCATAACCATTTCATAATATTTCCATTTAATCTTTTACACCTATTGATTTTGACTAAAAATATAAAAATATACATCTTTCTCCATTGATCCATCACTTAATCAATCAAATAATTAGTCAATCTAGTCTAAGATCATATCTTTACAATGAGATATATCATTCCAATAATTTTATCCTTTTATAAATAACTATGTATGAAAACATCAAAGATGCAACTTAACTCAAGATATATAATTCCCAATCCACTCTTTACATATATCATTTCTTGGGACTATGAATCTATAATCATAACTAATCATAATGTGAAAGCATAACTTAAGTGGGTTAATAACATCCATAGGTAAATAATTCATTACATTATCACTTAAAAAATCCATTTCAATATTGCGATAACTACATCATCCTGAGATCTATTCAAAAAATGTAGGTAGTTCTTAGGTACATGGGGTATATGAGACTAGTTTGACCTCTAACATCCATCTAATTCTTTTCATCCATTGTTTCCTATAATCAATTTATCAAATTTATATATATTCTTATCAATACTCATAACTCTATATTTTGTGATGATTTATATCACATTATAAAATCTATATTTTCCATTTTACAACTCAACATCATCAACATATATCACTCCCACATCCATCAGTGTGACCCTTCAGTGTTGAGCATCATCTAATCATGTAGTCTACAAATGGGAAATGTTAATTTTCTAATTCACTCTCTATCAATTATTAACCAAGGCGAAACTCATTATATATGTACTCCCTATAATTATGAAAACATTGGTATCAAGATAAGTATGTCCATTATTTGATGATCATTATGTCTTCCATATTCTCACATCTCATTCATCATCTTAATCATTCATCCGCATTTATTTCTCACAACACTCGAGTGGGAATATCTGAATCATTTTAAATTACCTATGGATTTTTTTTCTCCACAATAATCAACACTCTACTTTGTCTATAATTATTTAAAATAATATTGCATCTTGGCAATGACATTTAAAATGGGGGCCAATGAATACACTTAAATATCACCATTTAGTGTCCAAATTGTCTTTGACACACTTACACATCACCTTCCCCAACTAAAATTCAACTTAATATTGTTTTCATCTACTTTCAAATGATTTATTAATTATTCTTTAATAAATTGTAATCATTCACATGATGTTCCTCAAATACTAATTAAAAATATGGATTTTAAACCTTACCTAGACATCCTCCACATTTGTCTCAAATGTTTATTGACTCGTCCAACCAATTCCTCAACTTATTCAACCACCTTATGATTCATATTATAATATTTAAACTAAATTGTCAGTCATCCCTTGACTTTTCAACTGTATTAACCCATACATGTTGAGTCACTCAACTACCAACTCCCCCTTCTTCTCAACACATTATAATTATTGATCATCCATTATGATGAGGAATCTAATAAAACAATTGATTATTTAAATAATTTAACAAATTTGAATAATTATAACCCTTGTATCTTACCACACTCAATCTTATAAGTTGATGTGAAATCCTCCACTGAAATCATCTACCTTCAAGCTATCAAAGTGATATCACTTTTTAAATTGAATCAATGAAGTATCCAAGCCATTTAAAACTAAAAGATACCCAATTCACTTTATATGGAGAATAATTTAAAATTCACATATATTTATTTGATCATAATGGAGAAGGTGATGAATACTTCATGGTTGTAAGTATGTTTTCATTTATTTATTTATTTATTTCATTTTTTACTCTATCTTGTAATTTTATATTAGGTTTCATTATTTGATTTATTATCTATATTTCAATTTAAATATAATGCTTACAAATAATTTTGGAGATTCAAACATTATGATAAAAATTACCACATATCTAAACCTATTCCATTCTTATGTCAAACTTATCTTCAATTATAACTATTTCTAAAGACAATCCAGTAAGGATCACATAATATTGATGATATCAAATTAAGTTAAGTAATCATGGTATAACACTATCTTTATTTACACCTTTATCAAGTTCATGACAACTAGGATAGGACATACATAATCAATGACAAGGAAGCTTAATCTCCTTCCAAGATAAATGAAAACTAACACCACATACAGGGATAAGAATGACTTTGGGTTTTATATTAGGAGATTAAAGTCAGTATATTACCATGGGTAAATTTAAACATTGTTAAATTTATAAAGGCTTAAGATTATTACATTCCATAAGGTGGGTATATTCACCTAGTTTCTATAGTATACCATAAAAAGGTAAATATACTATGTGTCATGACTTACACAAGCCTAATTTAGATATTTTGAATTATATCAAAACATAAATCAATATCAATGAATGTTTGCCTCAAGTATAATAATAAATTAAAATATTAGGACTTCACATGGATCGTCAACTTATGTATTTATGGTTTAATTCCCTGAGAGTTAAATGTTATAGGCCTTTATGGGACATAAAACCATACCATATACTTCTATATTACTTTTTTTATTTTTAATATTCTTGATATGAAGCATACGTATAACTATTCTCAATTTCTAGAGCTCAATCAAATGCATAGTCAACTTCATTTCAAATAATAGTAAAAATATGCAGGTAATTTAAAAGAATAAACCAACACAACAAACACAAATTAAGGGGTTTACTTATAGACATGGTGAATAGTAATGACCCATTATAAATGATAATTCAATCAACCCCATGTCAAGGTTAATTACAATAAAATAAAGATAGTATAACATTTTTGATTTGAAAAATATCCTATATAAAATTATCTTTAATATATAGGAGATTTACTCATTATGAGGTTAAGAATATACTACTTAAATAGTCACTATTATATAATTTCCAAACAATAGAATGAAATGCCACACCATTAATTAAAATTTACTATCCAATAAACAAAAGGGGGAAAAATAAAATTTAATTTTCACCATAAATCTTAATATCTCACAATGCTCATTATAATGTGTAGTACACCAGTGTACCAGAAATATTTAGTATGCAATACAAAATACTTATGTATTTACCAATTATAATGGATTTTAAATTTCTTATTCTCAACTCATCATTATCCTTCATGAAAATTTATGTGAAAATGAAATGGAACTAACTAAACCATTTGTGGTAAATTATCATAGCTAATATTCAACTTAAAGAAGATACTAATTTAAAATGTACAAGTTTCACCTACAACTCCTCCATGAAGGAAAAAGAACCCAAATATAACTAACTTGAAAATACTAAAAATATTACTTCATAGTATATTATATATTTTAGTAATTTGGTTATTAAATAAATCCATCCTAAGGTTACTACCTTGAAATAAGATACTTAATGGATTTATCCATATTTAAACAATTAAAATAATTCATTTATGATGTCATGAGTCAATCTAGGACATAAGTAAACAACCAAAAATAATAATCAAATATAAAAATAGTAAACAATAATGATTAATAGTATTTTTACTCTTTGTTTGATAGTGTGTAATGAAATATCACCCAAATCACATAACTATCTTAAGTGTAGCTAATACAAAATCATGCACATGGTCCAAGGATTATCTATTTCATAACAACTACACTCTACACTAAAGTTTAAATAAAAATTCAGATTTAGAATGATATTTAATTTAAATAAAGTAAATCAAGTATATTTCATATTTAACCAATGAGTCATGTATTTTAATACAAATTGAGTTACAAGAAAATAAAATTCCCTTATGAAATCATCTAATCTTTTTGACAAGTTTTAATAAAACAAGGATATATTAGTTTAAAACTTTCAAAATTATCATAACCTATGATGTAATTTATAATAATATTTTCCTCATATAATAAAGTCTAAACATAGGGAAATTTACAACAAGACACACAACCTTCTAACCCTAAGTTGATACCTTCATCATAAGGGTATGTAGTCAAGTAAAATGTTTTAATGCAAGAAATTAAACATAGTAGGTTAATAAGATAAAATTTACATGTGGTTACATTTATAAATATAAACAAACCTATAATTATTATATGTCACTTATAAAACCTAGGCTACTATTCAAGTATAAAAAATAAAAATATGGTATACTTCTATGGACAAAAATATGACAAGCTACCCAAAATGTTTTAATCAACAATATCCCTTCCACTACAATGATGAGTTTTAAAACTATCCAAAACTATTAAAACAAGACTAAAGTGATAAAACTGATTGGGCTAGTTAGATAAGAATCAAATCATAATATGTTATGAAAATAGAGTGATCTTTGTTTCCATATTCACTCATGATATACTATCAATAGTTAATTATCAATTCAATAAGGATCCCATTTTTATAATTATAGAAACTTTGTAAAGATTTGAACCAATGTATATAATCCTAAAAAGGATAGGTATCAAATATCAACATATTAATTTGGTAATATAATATGGATCCAAAAACTAAGTGGGTGATAAGATAAATGTCAAAATAAAGTGACCCCATCAGTAAGAATTTCAAATAAAAGAGGATCGATAATAAAATTTATTATAAAATTGTTTCCAATATGTAATAATTTTAAATTTAATAAAATATCATAACATAAATATTATTTAAACTAATTATATTTCAATACTAACTAGTAACAAACCCTCTTGAAGGATATTATTAGTACAAGATAAATAAGATCATTGTCAAATATATGGTAAAATATTGAGGCTTATTTTGTTTTAAGTAGAGTACAAAAATAATTTTATAACATATCAATAATTAGAGATATAATTGTGGTATTAATATAAATGTTTTAAAATATAATAAAAATATATATTATTCTAAACTATTAAACAAAGTAACGATAAAAAATTAATCAAACAAAAATTCATTTTATTCAATCAAAATAGCTTTGAAACTAAGGAAATAAATATTCCACAAGTTGGAACTCTATGTAAAATTATTTAAATTAAACCTAATACAGTTAATATATGGGAATTTAGGTATATGATACCCTTTGTTTATTGTAAGTAGTGCTAAAACTCAATGTTATTCTGAATGATTTTTAACACATTGAAAATCACATATTAAACATGAAAATTCAATAGTAGATATACAAAAAATGAAATATATTATGATATCATAAAAAAATTAACCTTGAATAATATAATATAATTTTACTAACTAGGATGTATTACATATAAGTCCATGAATATAAACAATCAAATAGTAAAATTATCATTCAATAGTTTCAATAAAATCACTAGATTTAGTACAAATTTTATCCCTTAATAATTATATTCTTATCCTACATAGGTATAAAATATGATGTCAATGGAACATCATAAAACCATTATAAAATATAAGGGGTAAATATTAACCAATAATTTCATACTTTCAAACATAACTAGCACTTTATGATCAGACTATGAGGATACAAAGATACAAATTTAGTTTATATCCAAAACTTAAATGAAACTAACAACATATCATTTTATGTTTTTTTGTATAGTATTTATAATTTATTCATTTATAATTATCATGTACCAAAAATATTATTAATAATTTCTTAAATAATACCATAAAGGTTCCATCCTAAGGTAATATCCATTCATAACATAATATTGAGATAGGTTGTGTAAGTATGACTAAGAATTTTAGTAGACTAAAAATTCATAGTTTCCATCACTTAGTAGTGATAAAATATTTTATAAATCCATTATCTATTTATTTTAATTTTTATTTTCACCCTTTTAGGAGGTGTTTCAGCTCTCTTCACTCAATTGACACAATTGTATCTCTCTAAGGATGTCAGCATATTATTTCTAAAGAGAACTTCCACAGAGGGTTGGATTCCTTTGTGATAAACCTATACCTTAAAAATTCCTAATCAAATTTCAAGGAAAAGAGAAAGATAATGCTTAAAATAAATATAAAAATGGGTGATTCACCAAATTATAGGTTTTCTCATATGGTCTATGAATTAATAAGAAAGCTAAAAAAGGCTAAATCTAGTAACCTAACTTCAAATAGTTCTCTAGAAAAATTGTTTCAATATGGAGGTTGTAGCTAATACATAAATTAAGAGGTAAAATAAAGAGACCTATAATGAGGAACTAATGAAGGTTTTACACACTTAAAATTTTCATAAGCACTTCATAAAAAACATAATACCTACCAGAAGATAACTTAATCATAAATAGGAAAGAATGAAGAGGATAAATGGAAGGAGATTAAATATAAAAACTATTATTCATCAATAATTCACCATGAACACACTAAATGTAAAATGAATAAGGAAAAATTAGTTTAAAATAAGCTAAAAAATATAAGTATCAATTTTAGTATGTCTTCACCATACTAACGTGGAGGATCCTTTACAATGTCCTTTTTAGGAGTGTATATATGAAAATGGAGAAGATAGAGGGGGTAGACATGGAGAAAGTCCATTATGAATATAAATTATCATGAAAACAAGTATACTTCTAATATAAGGTGTAAAATTTTACTTATTATTCATATTCATCATGTGTTAATTTGGATTGATGATGGCCTAATGAGAGGTGGCATAGAAGTGGATACTCATCTTCTATGACTCATATTTTCTCTCTTGAAACTTCCCTTTCTTGATTGAGGAGTTATAAGTTATTATATTAAAACATGGCCTAATTGACCTTATTGGCATATTTATACACATTATTCTCTTGAAATTACTCTCTCATCTTGGTGAGAATGAGAATTAAGATTAGACATCTTCACATTTTTATCTTTGTCATTAGAACATGTACCTTGATTTATAAACTTTGTTGATCCAATTGGAAGTAGTGAGGACAAGTCTATCTCTTTATCTAATACCTAATACTTATTTTAATATTACCACAAGATCTTGTTAAATTCATGTAGGATTTATATAAGATCATATATCCTCTATTTAATCTTATATGTCTCCTTCAATCAATTCTTCACAACTTATTGTTAACACTTAAAACCACACCCTAGAAGGAGGTTGTTCAAGCCTACCTCCAAGTTTGGGGTATCATGGGATTACCACAAGGATATAGGTGACCTATGGCTAGGCTAAACCTATAGTTTATGGGGCTATATCCCCTATTTCATAAATTTATCTTAAATAACTTAAACCTACTAACTAATAGGGTGAAAAGGGATAAAACGAAAACATGAAAATGAAATGTATATTACTATAGGTGATGCACCAATATAAATTTTCCACTCTATTTGACCTCTTAGAAATACTAATGAATAATATATTAACTAAAAAATCTCTCCAAAGGATTCTATGCATTATTACTTCACATGAAGGTTATGGTGGATGGATATAACTTGGAGGTGATGGATGAGGGGTCTATATTTAGATAATTACAAACACCAATCTTTGACACATCATATGACCCACATAAAAAAACCTAATAGAATTTAGGTGAGGCAAGGACCTAAAAAGGATAAAATATGCCACTTATGAAATTCATAAAAGTTTATAACACATTAAAAACTAACATGGAGAAGATAAAATAGTCTAGATATCAGTTCAATAGGTATACAAGATACAAGTCTAGGTAGAGTTTCCTCATACCTAGATGATGGATATGTATAATGGTATAAAATCCTAAATATATATAAGAATGAGAAATTGAGATAGGTAGTTATGGAATGTAAAGTTCATGAATGACTATAATCTACTCAAATAGTAGTTACAACATCCTTCATAACTCCCTTCATGCATTACCTAGGTTGGTTGGGGTTTTTCAATGAGATTTTAAGGTGTGGAGATAGAGTGGTGTAGGATAATTAAGCCTTGGTTTACACCATGAAGATAATTTCCATACCATATTTGTAAATTAATCCTTTCCTTGGTAGTTACAAAGTAGGAATGTGGTGTAAATAGGCCTCTATGAAGCATTTAACATCCTACCTTCCCTTTGTTCATGTTCACTAGGCTTGGTAACTATCCCATCCTCTATACTATCCATGAGAAGTGTCTTTCTCACCTAAATGAGGTATTTAAAATAGTTTTATGACATAAATTGACTCATTTATCAATCCCTATATTCCTGAAAGCATCCTTTTTACTTGGCCAAGTAGGTCTATTAGGTAACTAGGCCTAATAGCTAGATGGTGATTGCTTGGATAGACATGAATTCACATATACCCTTCAAGGATGGAAAATTGAGTGTATTTAAATCCTATTCAAATGTATTATATAATTACATGTTCCTTTTTCAATAGTTCAACCCTTTAAATTTCCTTCGTCTAGGTGACTAGGTCATCTTTTACTAGCTCTTCTAGATTGGCCCTTTTGTTTAGACTTGAAAAATCCTTTCCAAGGAATTTTTTGAGAATTTTATGATATAAGAGGTTTAAATATGCTTCAAAATACCCTAGCAATGATCTAAAACTATTAAAATTGTTTACAACCCTATTTCCACCCTAAAACCCTAAAAAAGTATAGTTTTTAATGAATTTGTATAATATTTTATACAACATATGGAATTTATAGGACCTACCTAGAGTTAAGTATGATTTTAAGTTGTCTTTATGGCTATTTAAAACCATTTTTATGAAATTTATTCCCTCTTTTATTTGTTAGGCCTCTAAGATTGATTTTGGCAAGTTGAGAGTGTAATGAACTCTTAATGATCGTTCAGAGCCTTGAGGGATTGAATTCTAAAAAAAATGCCAAGAAAATGATGTATAAAATCCCCATAAACCTTCCATAGATAATTAGGATACCATGAATCTACTTTTCATAGTTGTGACATGGATAAATTGCCTTTTGGGTTGAAAAACTTGCATTCTAGTGGGTTGATGGAGAGAAAGAGGTTACAGAAGACTAAAACACGTTTGGTTAGACCTCTAATGATTCCTAGAGGTTTTAAAAAACCCATTAAACATGTACCCATGGTTTTTTATCTATTACCACTCCTCAAAGAGTCTATAGGCCACCCATTCCTTTACATAGGGTTCTTGAGTCATTGTGCTTGTTTGACCCTAAGGGTTTAATTCCTAGTATTTCTATAACTTTTATGAGTTTCAACCTCAAAATTTACTTTATGGAATTTTAATCCTTCATATTATATAGTTTCACAACATAAAACACTTCCCAAACATGCATAAGTCTCCAATTTCTATGCACGGGCCTATTTAGGCCTATTTAGGCCATAAGGATCTTGTTGCATTGAAAGGAGTAGGGTACCCAATGAATGATAATAATTATTAGGAAAAAAAACAAGATACTTATTTTGACCCTTTTACTTCACCTTTATGTAGGATTCAAACTTGATTTAACTCTTCTTAGGCACTTTGCCTGGAGGTGGCAACTAAGATTATCTGAGTTGTGATCATGAACTTTATCCTTGATAAGACATTGAGGTTGTTATGAATAGTATCACATAAGGCATATGTCCATTATTATCTACATATAGAATTTAAGTATATTATATCCTCATACTATCCCCTAAACATAAAAAATCCTCAAATTTCCATACCTATGACTGCACATGCCTATTTAGGACTAATTAGGCCATTAGGCTCTTCACAACCCCATAGACTAAATAATTTAATGTAATGACTAGAGGTCATTTAGAAGACAATTTAGGTACCCTATTTTCAATCTCTCAATAGCCACCTCTATGTAGGGTTCAACAGATCTCCCTTTCCCTACCTACTTACTTGTTTAGGTAACAATTAAGTCTATCTAAGACTTGAGTATAGAGATCCATATTTTCATACCATTTTTGGGTTATGTTGGTCATTGAAGGCACATGGTTTTGATATTCGTAGAACCCTAAAATATTTCTAATCTCATACTACCCTTAGTCAATTTTATATTCATGATTTTGTCTACTTTCCTATATGTGTTCTATGTGCTAACTAATTATCCTTAGAATAAAACTCTCTGACACCAACCTACCTAACACCTATAATAGTATTTAACACTTGCTGGATGTGTAATATTGTTGTATATGGTTATTTTTATTGAGTCTAAATTATGTATAGATAAGATAAGAATGATCAAACCTGTAACAGGCCCAGTTAGACCTTATTCATCACTTATAACTTTATCTTCATGCTCTCTACCCCTACCTTCACCACATATATGGTAATATCCATCAAGAATCCATGGTTATATGTTATTATTTGGACTATGAGAGAGGTGAGGCTCCTCAAGTATGTGATTTAAGTTTTTTGGATTTCCTTGACTACCTTTTGAATTGGACTCCAATAATGTTAAGGAAACCCCTTCTTATGGATATTAAGACTACAACCCTAGACCACTTTGTCTATCTTTAATGGATTTAGATATTCACTTAAACTCATACTCTATATTTCATAGTTAAAATCATAGTGGACCCCAAATTTAGGTGTCTAGGACTATGTTTCAACTTGAGATAGAGAAGGTGAGAGTAGTCAAGACCATGAATAGGTCCCCACAGACCCTATTCATCACTTAACATTCCCCCAATGTATATTTATCTTATATCCCTACCTCCATTATTTTTAATATACCTAATTATACCAATCTCCAACACGAAGACATGGCTTTAGATGTTTAAAATGGACTATGAGGTTTGAAGTGGGATTTGCAATATAGGGTCTGTAAACCTTGAAATTTTATTAACCTCTTGAGAAAGTGATCTTGGCCTTTCCATAGCACCTTAATGCTTTAAAAATTATCATAGTGTCTACATACCCTATTTTACACCTCATATAGGCAATCTAATGGCATGACTATGACATAACATTCCTAAGCTATTGTGCACCTTACAAAGATATTTTGAACCTCTCAACAAACATTAATTTTTACAAATGAAACTTAAGGTGATGGTGAAGCTAACAAGTGACATGGTTCTCTTTCTTGAGATCCATCGCTTAAGGCATTATAATAATTCATTTTAGTCATAGAACTCTATATAATTTACCACCATAGGATTTATAACTTTGTTTGACCTTTGACAACGTTTTTGTAAGACATCAAAGAGGGTTGAAGATTCATTGATTGAACCTAGACCATCATGACAACTCCAAAGTATTAAAATTCATATCAAAATAAGATATATTAAGCTCTAAATCTTAGATTCTCCTAATTATTACCTAAAGCATCATTAAATATCTCCTTTTTGCTTTGTAAAATCTTGGAAACATTGTGTCATAAACCTATAGATAAATCTTCAAACTTGTTAATTTGATCTAGGTCATTTGAATTCATGTAGAACTATGGATAATGACCATTACTTGGGTTTTATGACCATTTCATGACTAAAAACCTACTCTTGTATATCCTCAAGGAGGTTTAGAATATGTATTAGCCCTAACCAACACTTTACAACCATTGCAAATGTTAAAGTATCAATAATCCACTTTTACCAACCTACATATAGATCCAAAATAATGTTTATCATCCCTTGATGTCTCATACATGTGAATTGGGTCTTGATAATGGTGTATAAATGTGGTGCATACCCCTAGGAAGTCACCCCACTTTCTATTTCTCTTTCATCATGCTCATAAAAGGATAAAATAGATTAAACTAATACCTTACCTAGATGGAGAAGACAATATGAGCCCTTCACCTTCTTAGTGATTATTCATAAAGGAGGGGAATTCAATTTGAAAAAATATTCCACAACATGGAATTCAAATAAGTTCCCCTCCTCATCCCAAAATATTAGACTCACTATTCAGAAACCTGTGTGGATCTACTAGGTTGCTAAAGACCACAATGGAGAAAGGGGATTAGTTTTTTACTAGTTCTAACTTGAAACTCCCTTGAAGTCATAAATATAATCCTAGGACAAAAAATTAATTCTTATACATTCCTAAATAGGATCTTTCTCTAACACACATATACATACGAATAAAAACCCCTATTTTCTACCATGAAGACTATTTGTTCTACTTAAAATCTAATTCAGATGGTATGTCAGGTGTCTCTGAAGATTTTAAATTTTTTTTAAGGACCTATAATGATTTTACATTTCCATTTTATACCATACACCTATCCTTTCATTTACAAAATATCATTTAAACATTATAACATGGGTAATAAAGCACCTTGAAAGTGGAATATAATGTTATAGAGTTAATTTACCACCTCTATAACAATGACATAGACTAGAGAAAGAGTAATTGACATTGACACCTTTTTACATGTTTCAAAAATACCCTTTACACCGCTTAAACCCCTTTAACCAACTTTAATATGCTATAAATTACCATAAAGTAATAAGGTCATGAATAATATTAAAACAACTTTAATCAATGCTAACAAGCGATTGAAAAGACCATTTTTAGGATTTTACAAGGCATGTTACGACCATACATAAGTTTAGAGGACATGACAATAGAAGTTTTGAATTATAGGGGTTGAAATTTAGCCTAGGAGGCCAAATTATCAACATTCTTGGTGACTCTCATGGGTTGACCAACTTATTAGTTAAGAAAACCAACTATCTTAAGATAAAATCACTTGAAATGACTACTTTGATTAAACTGATAAGCAAAAAAGTACCTTATGAAACTGTTTAGGACTTTAAAAAACTTCATAACACACAAGGACACTAAAAGGAAACAACACCTAGACACCTACGAAGGAAACAAGACAATACACTTATGTTGATAAATCTTATTGAAAACTAAGAGAATAAGGAAAAAACTAACCCAAACAATCCATCCATCTCCTATATCAAAGGGGAAAATCCTTGGATTGTCATGTGCTAAGTAGGTTATAATCATGTGGTATTTATGGAGTAATAACCTCCACTCATGTGCTAGGATATTGATATATTATTGGTTTCCTTTGGTAACATCTATACCTTATTACTTGATTTCCTTATGCATGAGTTGGCTATTTGAACCAAGGATAAAGTTATATTCATCCAAAATCTAGTTTCTTGGTATAAAAAACACCATATTTGGCCCATTAATAGACTCCTCTTGGTTAGGCATGTCTGTTTGAAGCAAACCATTATGTCTTAGAAATCCATCATGTTAACTAGTTGTTATCTCAAATGGATCAAGTATAATCAAGCCTTTAGTTTGAAGCATATGATCATGTTCATTTTAAAATATATGATTTTTCATGGCAAACTCAATCTCAAACTACCTTATAGGCTAAAGGAGACTCTCTTCAGGCTCTGAACTCACCATTTTGATCACTTGAGTACCCTTAGTTTGATGATTATCTACTACAAGATGATTAAATACCTATCATTCATGTTCCTTTATGCTTTCCATATAGGATTACCTCATGTGATTAGGACTTTGGATCTAATCTTGAAAATTCATATGGCTAGCTACCATAGTGTTCTCCTTAGGACCCTTCTTGAGCTTCTCACCATGTTAATTATCCATGTTGATAATTTTATCATTCTCTTGATGAGGTAGAGATGTATCATCAAGACTTGAGAAAAAATATCTATGTCTTGAAAAAATATGATTTCTTTATGATCAATGAAAAGGACTTGAATCTCACTACTACTCTTACCATCTCCTTATGGGGCAACATGTTGATCAAGTGACTTTAATTATTTAATAAGGTCATGACAAGGCTCATGTTATACTATAACTTTAACCTATAAATCACTTGAATTTATCTTAGATTACACCATGAGGGGTTCATGAGGACTATTTTCATGACTCAATTATATATGAGTTGCTTGTGTATCATCCACCTCAAGGTCACACCATTATGACTGATCCTCATCACCAAATATTTCTTTATGCTCAAACTTTGATCTACTGAAGTGATTAGGAGTACCAATAGTGATCTACTCATCATAGGGGTTTGAAGTATCCTCTTGAATATTTTGTTGGAAGTTACTTTTAGATGTAACATATTCATGCTCTTGAAGGACTATCACCTCATCCATATTATTTATCAAATTCTTTCATATGTCTAGATGTTCCAATTCTACATTTAATGTAGTGGGTATTTATTCAAAGTAGAAGAGGATGAGAGGGAGAAAATCTTCATGGTATTTTTTGATACTAAAGTTTTATTCCAATTTGGAACCTTAAGATCATAAATTTGATCATGATGTTATTAAAGAGAAGGAGAAAATCAAACAACTAAAGGCACTATATTCTACCTTTCTTGATTCATAATTGCTTTGCCACACCTAGGTGTATATTGATTCTCATGAATTAATGTAGTATGAAGGGCTGATGGATAACTTTAAACACTTGAAATTTTTCCTAAGCTAGCCTTAGTAAACTCATATTTATTTTGATGCTTCTTATCTCCTCTCCAAACCATAGGTGCTCCCTCAAATAGGGAGATGATGGGAGAAAAAGAGTGTCCATATGGTGGAGTAAGGGCATAAGCCTCCATGGGATGCTATTGACTGAGTTTAGGGGGTGAATGGGCACTCTTCCAACTTGGGATCCTCTTAAGCTTAACACTCAAAACTTCCTCCTCTATTTGCACTCTTGAGCACTCATGGATAACTTGAGATTGAGGAGGAGATGAAGGATGGTGAAAACTTGGGAATCTCCTTGTAATGACTTATATAACACTCTTCTCTTCTTGGTTTGGGTTTGTCATAGGAGTAGTAGTATAAGGGTATTATCCTAGGGCAATAAGAGGTAAAAACTCATAATATTGGTTGCATGGATATTGTTGATGTTTCAAGGCTAATATCTCATTGGCAATAATTTGGTTCATACTCTTCAACTCCTCTAACTCATCTAATGGACTACGTGTATATTAAAAAGGTGGTTAAGGAGGGAATCAAGGATATTAATCATAGTAAGGAGGTTAATCATGGAAATAATATGGTTCATAGGGAGGGTAACAAGGTCCATGAGGTTGTTTAGGTATGTGATTAAGTTATCAAGGGGGCTGGTAAGGGGTACCATAGAGCTAATATAAACCATCATACTATTGATAGGGTTCATTATAGGGTTAATAGGGCTCATAATAAGGTTAGTACAGGTCATGATAGGGATGATAAGGAGGTGTAGAGTATATGTTACCTTCATAAATAGACATCATTCATCATGAAAGAAATGAAGGATAAAATGCACTACCAAAAGCAAAATGTTATTACCCTTGAATGAAGCTCATTTTGATGACCCTTGGCATGAGATATTGAATTTAAACATACTTTTTCAATGCTTGAAACTACTTGGGATCACTAAATGATGATGGAAAGTGCTCCAAGATTCTTGAGCCTAGTCCTATCAGGCATGTCAGAACTATTAACACTCCAAATTGTACTATAAGATGAGGTTGTTCAAGCCTACCTCTAAGTTTAGGGTAACATGGGATTGGCCCAAGGCTATGGGTGACCTATGGCTAGGCTAAACCTCTAGTTTATGGGATTATCTCCCTTGGTGCATAGATTTAGATCAAATCACTAAAACCTACAAACTGATGGGATGAAAAGGGATATAAATAAAACATGAAAAGGAAACCTATACTACTAGAGGTGATGCACTGATATTCTTTATCCACTCTATTTGACATATTAACAATGTTAATGAATAATACATGAACTAAAAAATATATCCAAATGATTTTATGCATTAGTAATTCACATGAAGGTTTTAGTGGATGGTTACAACTTGGAGGTGATGGATGAGGGTTTTATCTTTAGACACTTCGAACTATATTATACTTCAAGTACAACTACCAATCTTTGACAAATAATATGACCTACATAAAAATAATCTACTATCATCTAGTTGAGGCAAGGACATGCAAGGGGATAAAATATACCACTTATGAAAATAAAACAAGTTTATAATGCACTAGAAACTAACATGGATAATATAAAATAGTCCATATATCAGTTCAAGAGGTTTACAATATACAAATCTAAGAAGAGTTTCATCATTATCAGCTGAAGGATCTATAAAATGGCCTCAAAGCCTTAATATATAAAATAATAAGAAGGTGAGAGAGGGAATTATGGAATATAAGTGGCATGTAATGATCATTAATGACCATAATCCACTCAAACAAAAATTATAATAGCCTTGATAACTCCCTCCATGCATTGCCTAGGATGGTTAGGATTTTCAATGAGCTTTTGGGGCATGTAAATGGAGTGGTGTAGGATAATTCAACCTTGGTTGACCTTGTAAAGATTATTTTAATGACATATGTGTTAATCACTCCCTTCTTTGGTATTTACAAAGCACAAATGTGGTGTAAATAGGCTTCCATGAAGCATTTAATATCCCACCTTTCCTTTTTTCATGTTAACTAGGCTTGGTAACTATTAGATTTTTTGTCTGTGGATAAAAATACTGTGGTTGCTTACCATTCGACCTATGCATGTGTTATGGTTGAAGTGGATGTTTCAAAGGGTCTACCAGAGGTGATTTGTCTGGACTCCCCAAGGGGAACTTGGACACAAATGATGGATTTTGAGGGCGTACCTTTTCGGTGCAGAAAATGTCATCTAACGGGTCATATGGCTGCTCGTTGTTTGGCTGGGAATTCAAAGTCTAGACGACCACCTTCTTGGTGGTCTAAGGCTTCCTCAGAACATTACATAGCTAAAAAACCTATGGAAGATTTGGTAGATTCTGAGAATGAAGATAGCATCCATTCCGAGCCAATGATTAAGGAGGAGTCACCGGTGAAAGATTCCTTAGTTGGTCCTATGGTGAATGGGAATAATGATCTTTCAAAGCCATTTGTTGTGGAGATGTTGGTTTCTCCCCCTATTTTGGAGGAACTACCTAGGAGCCAGAAAATGGCTGGTATTCAAAAGGATTTTGATGAGTCATTTGTATCCCTTGGGCTTAATGGTCCATTGAATTTTGAGGAATGGATGACTGAGGCAGTAAAGTTAGAGGATGGATGGACTGCTATTAAGAGGAAGAAATATAAGCCTATGGCCCCCCCTCTAGATATGAATCTTTGTTTGTGTAATAGGTTAAATAAAAATTAAAAATTTAATTTGTTTTAACCTCTTTGTTTGGAGGTTGTAGGATGCTGATCCAGTCTGGTGACGGTCCGTTCTGTGTAGTGTCGGTGGTTACATATGGTTTGTTCTACTATTTACAGGTTCTTGTTTAACCTGGTTTGGTTCGTTCCTATTTTGGGGTTTTTTTGAAACTTCGTTGGGCTTTAAGGATTATCTTTCTTTATTGTACAGGGTTTCGGGGTCCCTTCAAAACTTGCTTTTACCATAATCTAAAACTATTATATCCTCCATAATGGCTATGATAAGTGACCTTATTTCCCAAATGAGGAAATTAAAATAGTTTTATGACTTTCATTTAATCATATATCATCCCCTTTAATCCCAAAACCATCCCTTTTAGTTGGCCAAGTAGGCCTACTAGGTAACTAGTCTTAGTAACTAGATGTTGACTATTTGGATGGACATGAAATCACATAAAAACTTAAAGGATGTGTTTCAAGCCTATTAAAATGTATTTTACCATGACATGTGCCTTCCCAATAGTGTAGCCTTGAAAATTCCCTTCATCTAGGTGATTAAGTCATTTTTACTAGCTCTTCTAGACTAGCCATTTTGTTCATACTTTCATAAGCCTTTACAAGAAATTTTGTTTGAATTTATGATTTGAGAGGGTGAAATATGTCTAAAACTACACTATCAATGACATACAACTATTTAACCTGTGTAGAAACCTATTTTCATCCTAAAATAATGTAAAAGTAAAATTTCTAACAAATCTATATAGTATTCCATACAACTAATGGAATGGATGGTACCTCCTTAGAGTGAAATATGAGTTTGAGGTGTCTTTAAGGAAAATTTATGTTATTTACATTCACTTTCATCTCTCTTTTCTCCATTGAGTCTCTAAGACTAGTTTTGGTAAGTTGAGAGTGTCATGAACTTTTAACGATTGTTCATATCCCTGAGGGCTTGAACTTAAAAAAAAATAAAATAACATGCGGTATAAAACCCCCTTCAACCTTTCCTAGATACTAAGGATCTCATTAATCTTATCCATATACTTTTGACATGGATAAAGTGCCTTTTGGGTTGAAAAACATGCATTTTGGGGGTCAATGGAGAGAAAGAGATTGTAGATGAGTAAAGCATGTTGGGTTAGACCTATAATACTTTATAGTGGTCTATAAAAACTCACTAAACATATTCCTATGGTTTTTTAATCCACTTGTCAAATAATCTATAGACCTCCCATTCCTCTGCCTATGATTCTTGAGTCATTGTGCTAGTTTGACCCTAGGGGTCCAATTTTTGGTCTTTATCTAACATTTTTGAGTCTAAACCTCCATATTTACTTTATGTAATTGTTATCCTCAATATTATGGCATTTGAAAACCTAAAATACTTACCAAATGTGCATAATTATCCAATTTATATGCACATTTCTATTTAGGCCTATTTAAGCATAAGTGGCATGTTTAGGTCATTATGTTCTTGTTACCTTAAAAACATTAGGGTACTTAATTAATACTAATAAATATTATAAAAAAAGTCAAGACACCTACTTTTACCCTTTTACTTCACCTTTATGTAGGATTAAAACTTGCTTTAACTCTTCTTAGGCACTTTGCCTAGAGGTAACAACTAAGTTTATCTAAGTTTTGAGCATGAAATCTATCTACGATAAAACTTTAAGGTTGTTATGAATAGTATCACATGAATAATATTACCATTATTCTATGCATATAACTTATGATTCTACTCCATCCTTATACTATCCCCTAAACATGCAAAATCCTTAGATTTTCATACTTAGGCCTCTACATGCCTATTTAGGCCTAATCAGACCACTAGGCTCTTCTCAACCCCAAGGACTAAAACATTTAATGTAAAACCCCAAGACCATTTAAAATACAAGTTAGTTACCCTATTTTCAATATTTTAGTACCACCTCTATGAAGGGTTGAACATATCTCCCTTACACTACCTCCCTACCTATTAAGGTAACAATTAGGTCTACTTGAGACTTGAGTATAGACCTTCATATTTTTTTAGGATTTTGGGGTTATGTTGGTCATTAAAGGCACAAGGATTTAATTTCCATAGACCCCTAAAACTTTCGAACCTCATACTACCATCAATCACTTTGATCTTCATGATTCTTTCTACTTCCCTATATGTGTTATGCATGATTTGATTGATTGTCATTGGAATGAAACCCTATGCCACTAACCTCCTTGACACCTATAATTGTCCCCTAATGCTTGTTAGAGGTGTAAAATTTTAGTATATGATTTTATAGACTAAGTCTAAACTATCGATAGAGAAGGTAAGAATGATCAAACCTATAATAGGCCTAGTCAGACCTTCTTCATCACTTGTAACTTTGTATTTACACTATCTACCCATTCCTTCATGATATATGTGCCAATATTGATCAAGAATCCATGTCTATAGGTTATAACTTGGACAATGAGAGAGGTGAGGTTCCTCACATAGGTGAACTAATATTTTTGGATGTCCTTGAACACCTTTTAAACTAGACTCTAATCATGTTAAAGAAACCCCTTCTTTTGGATATGAAGAATACAACCCTAGACCATTGTATCTATCTTTGTTGTCTTAAGAGAGTCACTTGACTTCATACTCTACATTTCACAGTCAAAATCATAGTAGATCTTATATTTAGTTATCTAGGACTCTATTTCAAATTATGAGAGAGAAGGTCAGAGTGGTAAAGACATTAAATAGGTCCCCAGTAACCCTCTTCATCACTTAAAATTATATCCTTCCCTTCATCCTTGTTATTATACCTAATTCTATAAATCTCCATCAAGAAGCCATGGTTGTATATGTTTCAAATGGAATATAAGGTTTGAAGTGGGATTCTTAATATAGGGTATATGAACCTTTAAATTCTATTAACCTCTTTAGAAAGTGATCTTGGCCTTTCCATAACACCCCAATTCTTTTAACCTTATCATAGGGTCTACATACCCTATATTACCCCTCACATAGGAAACCTCATGACATGACTATGGCATAGCATTCTTGGGATTTTATGCACCTTATATGGGACATTTTAAACCTCTCAACAAACCTTAATTTATATAAATGAAACTTTAGGTGATGGTGAAGATGATAGGTGACATGGCTATTCCTCTTTATATCTATTACTTAAGGCATTATGATATTCATTTTAGTCATATACTTGCATATCAATTACCACCATAGGCTTTATAGATCTATTTGACCTTTGAAAACATGTTTGTAAGACTTTAAGGAGGGCTAAAGATTCACTAACTAAACCTAGTCCATCATAACAACTCCAAACTATATAAATTATTATCAAAACCTCATGAAAGATCTGATTAGAATCTGTAAAACCTTAGAAATAATGTGTTATAAACCCTCACATAAATCTATAGACTTGTTAATTTGATCTAGGTCACTTGAATGCATGTGAAACTATGGATAATGAATATTACTTGGGTTTTAGGCCCATGCCATAAATTAAAACCTAATTTTTTTATATCCTCAAGGAGGTTTGGAATATGTTTTATCCCTAACCAACACTTTGAAACCATTAGAGACCTAAAACTACCAAGATTTCTCTATTACTAACCTAAAAATAACTCCACTAGAACATTTATTATCCCATGATGGTTCACACATGTCAATTAAGTCTTGATAATGGAATTAAATGGTGTTGAAAAACCCTCATAAGTCACCCCACCTTCGATTTCTCTTTCATCATGCTAAAAAATTAAGAAAATAGAGTAAAGTGATACCTTGTCTGGATAGAGAAGATAATGTAAACCCTTAGCCTTCTTATTGATTGATAATAAAGGAGGGAAAAAAAATACAAGGAAAATTTCCAAAATATTGAATTTATATAATGTACCCTCCTTTGCTTAAAATCTTAGACTCTCATCTTCTCTCTCTTATTCATACCATTCAAAAACCTAATTTGATATACAAGGCTATCCAAGAGCTTTATGGAGGAAGGGGGTTGTTTTTTGACCTATTTTGATTTGAAACTCCTTATAATTAATTAGAATGGGACTATGAGACATAAAATAATATTTACACATTCCTAAATAGGATATTTATTTGACACACCTATATGAACTAGCTAAAAACCCTCTTTTTTGCCATGGAAACTATCTATTTTTCTTGAAAGCTGATTGAGATGGTATGTCAGGTGTTGTTAAATATTTTGAAATGTTTTTACAAACTTTTAGTGATTTTTCATTTCCCTTTTCTATTGTGCACCTATCCTTTCCTTCACAAAACTCCTTTAGGTGTTATAGAATGGGTAATAAAGCAGTTTGAAAGTGGAATATAATGTTATAAAGTTAATTTATCACCTTTCTAAGAATGGTACGGACTAGATGGGGATTATTTGAGATTGACACCTCTTTAAATATTTCAAAAAAACCCATTATACCACTTAAAACCCTTTTACCAACTTGACTATGCTAGAAATGACCATAAGGTGATAAGGTCAAGAATATCATTTGCCTTAATATCATCAAAACAACCTTAATGCTAAAAAGGGATTGAAAAGACCATTTTGAGTATATTACAAGGCATTTTATGACCACACACAAGCTTAGAGGACATGACAACTAAAATTTTGAATTTTAAGGGTTGAAATTTGACCTAGGAGGCCAAATTGTCAATACTTACTTGATAGGAGGGTTGGAGAGGGCTATAGGTATTCTTGCATTAGAAGCTCCATGTAGGATTGAGAAATATATAGTAATTTTTTTAACATTTCATGACCTTCACACTAATAATTTTTTAGGTGTTTTAATTCCTCTTTTGAGTCTTCAAGATCATGTTCAATATTGAGGCATGATTGAACAATTGAAATAGGCCTATTATGCTTCTTTGATTATCCTCAACAATATGACTAGTGGGTTATGTACACATATAATATTGTCAAAAAATTTCAATTACTAATGCTCTCTATCTTTTAAGAATACATAAAGTATAAATATCTCTAATTTCATGCCTTAATGGTTGTACCAAGAAAGGGGTGGGTAGACCATTAGTGCTTCATAGGATTGTTGTCCATTATTACCACTCGTTATCTACACACTTTTCTCCTAAAAACCATTATCCTAATCTTTGCCTCCTATTTTTCACCTGCCTCTAGTAATTTTCCACCTTAATTACCCCTTCACTAAATTTAACCCCATTTTTATGGTTTACATTACATATTTGACTGCAGTGACCTTACACTTATTGATAAAACTTATTAGGGTCTAGGTCTGCCCCTGGCTGACCTAGTTTGTTACCTATTTTTTAGTCAATTATGATACTAGGTTGACTGGGTTGACCTTGTTGGCCTAAACATTAATAAGGGATTAGGGTTATATCCACCTATATAGACAAATTCATTTCACCATTTCTAAAAGAAGAGAAGAATAAGTAAGATATATTGTGCATCTACTTATCCAACATTCTATTTAAGGAGCAAGCTTAGGGTTTTATACTTTATTTAGAGATATGGATCTTGTCTCATGGATAATTCTTTTGGATGTATTGATAGGTTGTGTATAATATAGATTATTTATCCTTATCATATTTACATACCAAAAAAACTTCTTGCAAAGCAACTTGGCCTATGGAGATATTGAAGCTCAATAGGTTAATTTTTTAAGGTAAGTATTCCTAACTTTTTTTTATCCTTTATAAGAGTAGATAGATATGAATTTGTACTTATCTTTCATGTATTAGGATTTAGTATACATTTATTTTAGTATATGTCTTTTATGCATGTTTAATTTACTATTTTATTACCTAAAAATTATTCCACAAGCATTGGTGAGCCTAGATTAGACTTTATTGTACTTGTTATTAGTTTAGTCAATATGAAAAAATAGGACCTAGTTAGGGTTATTACATAGTTTTAATTGACTAGAGGCTTTAGAACCCTCCCTAGTTATATAATTATGGTAAGATATCCATTGATTAGGTTTATAGATCCATATTGGTCATGACCCCGATTATCTAGTATATCCCTAATTAAAAGTGTAAGTAGGATTTATCTTTTCCCATATAGGATTGATTTATAGATCTATTGCATTCCCATTACATACATTTTGGTGAAACTGACATGAATCTAACCCTTATAGTTTTTATTTCATGCTTTCATTTCTATCATCTTATTATTTTTATATATTTTACATACTGTATTGAACCAATCAGTATAGTTCTAACTTTATATACATAATTTTAAAAAACAATTTCATCAAAATGAATTTATTCTATATATGTAGGTATTCATCAAATACAAGTTATTGGATTGAATAGGTTGACATAGTAATCTTATTCAGTCCCAGATAAAAATAAAATGTTGGACAGGTCAACTATATCATCCTATTCTCTCTACCATCATTCAGATAAATAAACTAGGTCAAACAGATTGACTTAGTCTTCATGTTCTTCTTCAGCATAGGGTTTTTTAGACATAAGTTGAATGAGTTTATTTAGTTTAAAAAACTTTGAAAGAAACATTTAGGGCATTTAAACATAAAATTTTATATATTAATCATCATAAAACCCACCAAGGTTCCTCTCTTTACTTTTTCAATCATTTCAGTACTTCCTTTGAGATTTAATTTTTACAAGTTAGTAGCCTTAAAAAATTCAACCCTACAACCAAATCAACCTAGTCAACTTATTTATGTATCTTGCCTTCTGTCTAAAAGACATAGTTGACCCATTTGACTCTATTATTTAAGACTTTGATTCTAAAGAATAGTAGTGAACCAGTCGATTATGTTATGCACTATTTACATATACTATGATCTAAACTAACATTATACTATTATAAACATGGGAATTAACAAATATTTATTAGCAATTAATTCACACTTTCATCTTTAGTTGTTTACATACTTATAATAACTCACATAGTCTAAGTAGGTGGTTTTTTAAACTACCATTTAGTTACACTATTTTACTCTTTTACACACACTACCAAATCACATAATATTCAAAATATATTTAACACTTGTCTTCCCAATGCCTACCTACCTTGATTTCATTTCCAAGGGGGAATCCAACTTGGTTTTATAGCCAAGTATAAATATGTGGTTAATGGTATATATTGGCAAAGCATCCGACACTATTATCATTACAAAATTATGAACTGATGGGTAGGCCTTATTTTCACTCAATTTTTTACTATTAGAGAGGTAGTCCAAGCCTTATCCAAATTGAATGGAACATGGGATTAACTATAAGCCTAGGTGTTATCTATAGTAGAGGTAAACCTCTAGATTTAAGGGATATCTCCCTTTATTTGTCTATTAAATCCCATCACCTAGACTGCTAGATCATTTAGATGAAAAGGGAGATAGAGAACATAAATAAAATATATCCTAATAAGGTGATGCACCAATTTTAACCTGGCCACTACCAACCAAATTTAAATATGCTTCAAACACAAGCCTAATCTTCACATACGCTAATCTAAATCTACCCTTTGCATTAGTATTTCTCATGGAAGTTTATGTAGCTAACTTAAGCTAGGAGGACTAAAGACAAGGTCATGACATAACACTAGTTTAGAGACAAATAAATAAAATAATGATAACTCCATTAGGATACTTTTAAATACTTTTGAAAGACTTAAAAAAATGAGTATAGATGCAAGTAAGGACAACATGACAAGGAAGAGAACCTATCACTTAATAAGATCCACTAGCTTATCATACACATTGAAATAACTCATAGAGAAGGTAAAAAAGATCATTATTTATTTCTAAAAGTCTTAAAATGAGTATGGATTCACCATGCTCATGTGGATCATACATTTCAAGCCAAAAGTGGCACAATATATAGAAAATGTGAGAGAGAATAAAGGAAGGGTATAGGAGAGAGAAGGTAGAGAAGTGTTATGTGAGTTAAAATAAGAATATGAGTTATGAAATAGATTAAGGAGGTCAAATATTCCATTTGTATATCCTCTCAATATTCTCCAACTCTCCAAATAGTGTGGGAGTTGGAGTGTGTGTTTGATACCTTGACTAGCTTCTTGAAACTTGTCTTCTTCTTGACATGTTGAAGGAAAAGTGGACTTCTTAGTGGTCAGATCAGTTTTTCCTCCATATTTTATGTACTCTTGACATCTCTCAACTAAATTTAATAGGTTCTTCATAACACATCACCTTTTTCTCTTACAAGTTGTCGAAAGGGCTCTTTATCTCCTTAGGCCTATTTTGCACATAAGTGTTAAACCTTGGTTTTAGTTACATTATCTCAATTGGAATTCATATATGGCCTATATAATACCATATTGGATCAAAAAAATCCATTTTTAGACCTCAAACTATCCCCAACAAGTTATTTTATACTAAAATCCCCAATTAAGCCTCATTCCTTATAACCCTAAAATGATTCAAACCTCCTTGTCTGGAGAAAATTACAAAAAGTGATGAGAATATGAGGGCATATTATAGTACCCATTATGTTATTACATCTTTAGGTTTAATTTCATGCTCTGAAAGAGTGGAGATATCTATTTTTGCCTTTTCTCTCTCCTAACTAGGCCTCAATTAGGGCTCCCTACCAAGAGATTTAAAAATGCTTCTACATGATCCAAAATATTTCCATACCACAAAAAATTGTGATTAAATAATAAAACATTCTCCCCTACCTCCATGAAAAATTTGAAGTTATGAATCATTCTATAAACCTTTAAAATAGTAAAAATATATCATTTTATCCCTAATTCATGTAGTTCCATACAATACTATACAATCCAAAGGCATGGGATGATGTTTAGGTGAGTTTTGAAGATTTTATAGGCCATTTATAAGTCCATATAATCCATATGGAGGCATTAAAGTTGATTTATATCTCACTTGATCTTTATAGCCCTTCTAGGTAACCTACAATTGCTTTGGGTTCTTAGGGATGGTTCCAAAATATCAAGGAATAAAAGAACCAAAAAAATACACAAAATGGAATTTTACTAGGGTATTTAACTTACCATAGAAGCTCAAGGTCCCATGAAAAATGTGGTATCTATACCAAGTAAAGCAATCTAGCCTCTCATGCTAGCACTAGGCATTATGAGAGGTCTACTCACAAATTGGGTTATTGAGAACTTTCTTGAGTTTATTTTGGGATCCCATGAACTTAATGTGGATTGTGACATCACATTTGACATATTTAAATAGTCATTCAACATCTTCATTCATCAAACTTCTCTTCACCCTCATTGGTCTATGTCTAAGGTTTTTAAGACAAGCTTACTATATGACCCTAACTAACTATTTTCACCTTTTTCCCTCACTGTCAAGGTTCTAAGCTTAAATGGATTTATTTTATATGTTTCTCTTCACCATATTTTTATGTCCTCAATGGTATATATAATATCTAACTCACATAAATATCATATCTTCAAGGCTGCTAAGTAGGTCTATCAACACAAATAGGCCTATACAAAGTCTACATAGAGTTGTCATGACTATGTGATTCCTTATTGAGTATGATTTTTTCATGAACTAATGTTAGCATATTTTCAATATCAATAAAACATCCTGATATATTCAATAAATCTCTATAGTCTCCTTTAAACAACCAAAATTTTCTTGTGAACATGGGCAAGACTATTTGCATTTACATCTATTTGAAATGAATAGGGTATGTCAACCTTCTGTATACTTATTGATAGGTCTAATATTTTCATGGAATAATATTCATACTCTATCAATCACACTCTATTACCTTATTCTTCTTCAAATATCATATAGCACTTTAGACTCTAAAACAACATACAACTGCTCTTATGAGTTTTAGGTAGGACTATAGTTGCAAGGAATGTATATGCATTTGTCTTAAAAAATCCAAAGAGATCTTATTTTTCTCATGAAACATATAAATTACTTTACCTTTCCCTTATAGGATACTCATTGACCTTTTTAAGCAAAAAATTCCTTGGTAAGGCAAGACAAGTGTTGGATTGTGTATGCAAAGTAACTAGTTTATGACCCCTATTTGATCTTCTTCTCTATTGGTCACTTATAAATTTTTAATATGACTCTTTTATCTTTAATCAATTTTTAACACTAATCTCATTTAATTCACACAAATAATTATTCCTAAATTTTAGGATACCTTTAGTCCCTAGGCAAACCTATGGGTTTCTAACTGCTTATACATATACATTTTGAATTGGTCTACCAACTCAGGTGTTTAAAAAAGTGTTTCTTGAAACATGAAACTTTCCTCAAACTCCTTTCATAGTTTAAAAATTATTCCAACAACTTTAACTCTAGCTATTTTTATCAACATTACCATTATCTCAAGACCACTTCAATGTTGGTGATTGTAGGTGTTGATATGAATAGTCTTGACTATGTATGGTGCTTTCTAGACCTTCAAACAATACTAAAACTTTCCAATGGTCTTGTTTCATGTTGATATTTTTAAAACTCTCTCACTATCCTGAGACTCTAGGATCCATCATCCTCAATGTTCAAGCAAACTCCTAACTGGTTGTAAGTAATAATTGAGGCATTTTAGATAAGTTTGAGTATTTTTATCCTTATCCTATCAATACCAAACCTTTCCAAGGATTATGGTCTATTTTTATTTGTGTCTTAAGACCCATTAACTATCTTGAATACTCCAAATCATTCAAAACATCTCTATTCAAGGCCCATCCTTGATTGGTTGGCTATAGGTGATTATCTCCCTAAAGGGTTGACTATGTCTTTGCATTTCATGACTTTTAAAATAGGTCATGACACCTTTTCCATGATTAAATTTCTATAATATCCCAGTCTAATTTCATTCTAAAATCCTTAACATATAAAATATGTCCACAACCTCCATGTTTATGTTTTTAAAGCATATAATCTTATGTGTGTCTTATTAGGCTTCTTGGCTAGTTAACTCTGTCATAATTTTCATCAACTTTAGATTATTTAATACTTTTTTTAGTTTCATTATTATTTATAATTTTAATACATTACCTTGATGATGCTTTGGCAACCTTCAAAACACATGGACACCATTGAATTTACCTAAATTTATAGACCTGTAGGTTTGCAACCTTGTGTGTTAGAGCTTGAGAAGGGGAAAATGTGCATGATAGTGTTCAAATACCATTTTAATTTATTATATAAACACTTTAAACATTAAAACAACTCCATTTTCCTATAGATACATGTCCAAACACTCATAACACTATGTTATGCAGTCTGATAGAAAACACAATCTAAGATGGTGAATGAAGGAAATGACCACTTGAGACCTATATATAATACTTTGGTGATTATGAATACATTAATATATTTTGGTGATATTTGAGGACCATGTAGAAACATTAATATTCATTTGACCACTTGGTAAACTTAGAAACATAGAAAATATGGCATACTTCAAAATATGGACAAGAACCACTTTTCATGCCAAAAGGACATCCACACATGGCACCATGATTAATAATAATGTTTTAGGCATATAAAATAATCTTAGGACTCAATACAACTAGTTTCATACGTCCATTAATTCATAATTTGTTTTGGAGTTATTTCAAACTCAGCCTATGGAGGTTTAAGCCTTCAAAAAATAGTGTGCCTTTTTAGAAAATTTTAATAAGTATAAGGTCACCAATAAAGTGTAAAATATGAAAATTGGAATCCCATAATGTTCCCAAACATTTTCCAAAATATCAAACTCCAACTCAAACTATACGACCTATACCATTTGTTTGAAATTGACCTTCACTAGCTTATGAATGGAGCGATGGATGAGAGAGGTGATTTTATACAAATTTTGGATATTTAACTTCCTTCCAATATTTTTTTTACATATAGGATATGAAACTACACCTCTTCAATATTTTCACTTTCACATGACTTTAAGAGTCCCTATGACTTCCTCTAATTCCTTAAAGTGGCATTGAATTTCAAGAATATGGCCTTTTTCTGACATGATAATAGGTATGTCAATTTTTTAACGTATCTAATCTCATTTTAATGTGTATGGTACATATTTTTATCTTTTTTGACATTTGCATATATCAATTTTATCTAAAAATACATTTATATGCATATTTAATCTTTGGAGACTACAAGTGAACCTTAAACACTTTAAAACTTCATGAGATGTTACTAGAATATGTTTAAGACATAAAATGACATTAATAAATTTCTATTCAACTATGACACAATTTTACCATGACTTATTTCCTCATGACATTCTTATACCATAATATTACCCAAATATGAATTTACCTTAATTTATCCAAACTAACCTTAAACCATGATAACCAAGTTAAAAGAAGACTTATAGGGGCCATATAATCATTACCTAAACACATGACAAGATCATGACAAGTTTGAATTTATATTGGGTGTACAAAGTTGACTTGGATTCAAATTTAGTAAACATTTTTGGTGATCAAAAGGGGTCGCATACATTAAATGTCAATAGGATTAGTAGACTTGCATGTCCATTGGGCAATGGAGTCTCTAACACTCAGTTTTAGACTTAAACAGACCTTGAACATGACACAAGAAATGGATTGACCTTCAAAACACACAAAAATAAAGACAAAAAGACACAAACAAATCAATACACATGCATGTTTTATCAAGTACTTAGGAAACACATAAAAAACAACTTAAGCAAAACAAACTATATACAAACTAACCTTAATATAATCTCTTCCTCCAGGATCAAAGGGGAAGCTTGCACAATATCTTGGTCTATGATATGAAGGATAAAATGAGGAAAGTTGTCCCATGGGACTTGATATTTATGTCTTCAATTCCTTCATGTTTTCCAATCTTCTTGGCATGATGTACAATGCAACAATAACAACTGCAAACATATCACCTATGAAGGTGAATTCCTCTTGTGACTCAACCAAAATATTCTCATGGTGTTATTAAATTTTAACTTTGTTCAATGATTCTTCATCTAAACATGATTATGACTTTAATGGCATCATGAATGACATTAGGCTTCCCATCAACCACTAAAATCTCATCAAACTCTTTAAGGAGCTTAGTATATGCAATCCAATCCTCATCATTATCCTTAATCAATACATCTTGTTCAATATCTATGTGCACATGAACTTAAACCTTGTAAAGACCTTAAAATTCTTGGAGAATTTCCATATGTTTTTTCTAATCATCTTTAATTTCTTTCTCTTTAAGAACCACAACTTCTTCAAACTCATATTTGTGTTTATTATGAACTTGGTCAACTTCAACTTGATTGCTTGAAGAGTATTTAAATTCAAGGTTGGCTGTAACTTGTACAAGTTTTGTATTTTTGAATCTATCATGTTGTCCATCAAGATTCAATTCATATTAAATAATGTCTTCAAATTGAATAGTATGAGTTATAGATTTTGAAAGGCCATCAAATTCTTCATAAATTTCATTGAATCTCTACCCTAAATTTTCTTGATCCATGCAGTCATCAATAGCTTTAACCTCTATTATTTTTTCAAATTCAACCCCTTGATCATGTACATGAGTCTCACCCAACTCAGCTAATGTGATATCATTTTGCAAAGTTTCTTCCCCCATGTCTTAATCAAACTTTCAATTAAAAATTACAACATCATCATGTCATTCTCTCTCTTCACCCAAGAAGATGGATTTGTGTTTTTCTTCACTAAGGGGAGTACTTATAGTGAACTCTTCATCATAAAAACTTGATTAATCTTCTTGATCAGATACAAATTTAGCTTTCTCTTCTTCATTTATCTCCTATAGGATGAGTTCTCCTTCAAGAAGGGATGAGTTGAGAGGGTGGTGAAAATTTTCAGGAGTTGGATGAGGAGTATGAGGTGTGGTGTATGGCTGATTAATGGACATGTAAATGTAATTTTATTTATTGAACTCATGTGGAGATGATAGGTTGGTTTGGACAATGGGAGAGACATATTCTCCAACAATATTTTCACTTTTCTCATAGACATATTGAGGCTCTTCAATAGCTTTAAGTTGATCTTCAACCTATTTACTTTCCCACCTCTCTAATACATCTACCTATAATTATATATAGTATATAATTTCATTAAAATCATCATTAATGACATAGTTGGCTTCTTATTTAACTAACCTCCACTTATTCATAAATAATTAAACCAACTTCTTTAACTTTTATATGAGATGAATAGGGATCACACCACATTTGTTTCCCCATTTTTTCATTAATTATTTTGAGTTTGGCACATTTGGCATGAGTGTTAAGAAGGATTTGACTTTGGGTGGAATTGAAGTAGGAGGAAGAGGGGGATAGTAGGGGTTTTGGTGAGATCCAAGTTGTTGATTTAGTGGCCTAATTTGAGATTATAAGGCCTTAAATATTGCTTCTCAAAATTTTACTTCCCAACTAATGGTATCATTTAATTCGTCATGACAAGGTTAATAATAATAATCTTGAAGTTGATATGGATAATATTGAGGCTAATATTGTGAAACTTATTGTTACTCTTCTTGATATCCTTCCTCATAGGGTTATTCATAGGGATTCTCAAAAACATCATGTTCATATGAAGGGGATGTAGGATGATCATAGAACTACCATGACACATAGGGTTGATAAAAATATTTATAGGGTTGTTGAAACACATAATTAGGGTCATGACAAGGTTAGTAGGGAGGTATATAGTTGAAAATATCATCATATCAATACATACCAACTTACTTAATCAAATGAGACACAATATATTAGTAAAATGTTTCACAATAAGTATATAGGATTCTTATAACCATCTAATTTCATTTATATTTTCCATTGGATCATTTTTAATGCTTCCCAAAGGTGATAGGTATGATAACATACTGAAACTTCTTACACATTTTTGGAACTTGGTCCCATCAGGCATGCTAGAGCCATTGTCACACTATTTTTCACACTTGGAGAGTAAGTTCATGACTTATCCAAATTTAATGGAACATGGGATTACCTTTAGGCTTTTGGGTTTCCTATAGTATAGGTAAACCTATAGATTGAAGGGATAACTCCCTTGGTTTGTCTATTTAAGCTCATCACCTAGACTACTAGCTCATTTGAATGAAAAAAGAGATAGAGAACATAAATTAAATCTATCCTAATAAGGTTATTCACAAATTTTAACCTAACCACTACCAACCAACTTAAATTACACTTCAAACACAAGTGTAATATACACATACACTAATTTAAATCTTCCCCTTGCATTAGTATTTCTCATGGAGGTTTGTGAAGCTAACTTAAGATAACAAGACTAAACATAAGGTCATTACATGACACTAGTGTATATATAACTCACAAAACTCATGATAAATCCATTAGGATAATTTAAAATACTTGAAAAATATTTTCAGAGCTGAATATACATGGAAGCAAGGACAACATGCTAGGGAAGAGAACTTACCACTTAACAAGATCAACTAGCTTGTCATACACATTGAAAAACCTCATGGAGAAGGTTAAAAAAATCATTATTTATTTATAAAGGTTTAAAATGAGAATGTATTTTCCATGCTCATATGGAGGATACATTTAAAGCCAAAAGTGGCTCAATATATAAAGAATGTGACAGGTAAGAGTTGACCAAATTTGACTTTTAGGTCAAATTGGGACCCCTATAGGTAAAAAATGATTTTTAGATGTTTTAAGGAGTATAATATATTTTAATTGGGTGTATAATATGTTATTTAATGTCATCTTAGCCTTGGTCTTAGTCATATTAGTCAATTTATCATTTTGGGTCATTTAGTGGGCTTTTAAAGGTCATAAATGCAAGTGGGACATTTATAAAGGTTTAAAAATGTCCATGTTTCCTTAAAATCATCTAATAAGTCAGTTTACCTATCATATATGTCAGTTACATCAGCATATGGTAGGTTATTTAACTAAAATTCAAGAAACCAACTAAAAAAGGGAGCATTTGACACTTGTATGGCTCATAGGGAAGTATTCCATGTGGGAAAATATAATGGAACGTCCATTAATATTCATAAAACTCATATTATTTATTTAAAATAATTTTAAGTGTCAAAATTTGGATAAAACCATTCTAACCCTTCTTTACTTTTCTAGACATATAGAAGTGACCTTCACATTTGTGCTTAGTATGGACAGGTGAAGAGGTTTCAGGTAAAATTATTTTGGAAATTTTTATTAAACTCAAATAAATTAATTACATTAATATATTTTTATTAATTTTTTCATGTGTTTTGTGAATCATCCTTTACAAACTGACTATGTTTTTATGCCTGTTATTTCATGCACCCTATAGGTTTTGTTTCATTTTGGTAAAATATCTATAAACCAGTTGGTGATATTAGTTATAGAGGATATTGGATACCTTCTCAAATAATATCCATATTTATTTTCATGTTTCAATGTGTTTTTATAGGTCAAGTACATCAAGGTTTGAATAAGATACACCTTTTTGAGTTACAGGTAGTTTTTCACTATTTCTAGGAGCTTCATGCTTGTTCATGGTTAAAGGGGGTTGTGATAAAACCTTTAACATGTTTTCAATGCTAAAATTATTCCATTAACATCTAAACCTCTTTTTCCAAGGAAAATCTTCATGGAATTACAATCATATGCAACATTTTTAGTTAGGCAAACATGAACATGCTTGCTTACAGGTGCTTAGATGAGAAATTCACATTGAATAGGATGTGTTGACACTTTTTTTAGATAATTTCAGGTGTGAAAAGTGAATTTAGAGTTTTTAAATGGATATAAAACAAATTTAAGGTAAAATACAATGCATATTGTCTATGTTTGCCTTTTACTACCTATGTACACTGAATGGCCACTTAAGGCAACCTAATAGAAAGCTAAATATCCATTTCAAGTGTTGAAACATGGTGGTGAAACTCTTATTTAAGTTCATATTGCATTAATGGAGCATGTAATACTTTTTAAGGGGTAACTTAACAAATTAAAGTGAATTTTACCCTCAAAACATGATGATTGTGTGTTTCAGGACTCTTTTCCCTAAAAATACAAAATAGAGGCCTAGGGCCATTTTGATAAAAACATATGATAGGGTTATAATATTTTATAATGCATCTTATTATTCTCATCTTGTAGCCTCTAGTAATGACAATGACTTGGTATATTTTTAAGGGTAAATAACTAATGGAGGTTGGTTGTTTGGGGTCCTAAAATTGCCTATAAAACACTAAATTCATTCAATATTGTCTACAAGATTGTGACCCAAATGATACCTTATTTACCCAAGTTGTAAAATATATTATTCACCATGTCTAAATGTTTCCAATGGTTTAAAGGATGTTAAGTGACCTAAAAGATCATCAAAGGGAGTGATACTTTGTGTATTTCTCCTATACACACCTACAATATATACAAGTAGCCTCGACATCCACCTACAACCAAGTATGGAAATAGTGACCCAATTTGAGTGCCTTGGTGGTTTTTTAGTCCATCCAAAGGTAAATGCAGGTATGAAAAAGTGCTAAGTGAACCTAAGGCTGCAAGGAAGGTCTCTAAACACCATGATCAGACTCAACTAAAGCCAACATGCACCTCTAATAGTCATCTTGGTAGAATTTATAGTTATAAAAAAGGACTCATTTCATGAGCTTAAAGTATATGTAAAAAGTAATGATAGAGTTAACATGTTGAAACAATCTTGAGAACACCTCCATGAGATCTTATAATGATGAAACAAGCTTATATTGACCTCTTAAGCCCATGAATGCACCTAAAGTTGAGGTGTGCAATCATGTGATGATAAGGAGGTGATCTTGATAAGGAGTGAGGTGTGAAGGTTGACAATACATGGAGAGGCATATCTGAAAGCCTTCCCCTTCATTTCAATCATTGGAACATTTCCTAGTTATTTATGAGGCATTCAAGAACCCCAAATCATAAAGGTAGTTTTTCATCTAGAATGGAGGAATATTATGCCACTTTGCAAGAGTTTGATGACTTGAATAGCCACTTGTTCTTTATAACCTTCCATGGTTTGTCTCATATCTTATTCTCATGCATAATTAACTAATTTTCTTATCTTGACAAGTGTCTTGTGACCCTTGGACCTCTCTCTCTCTCTCTCTCTCTCTCTCTCTCTCTCTCTCTCTCTCTCTCTCTCTCTCTCTCTCTCTCTCTCTCTCTCTCTCTCTCTCTCTCTCTCTCTCTCTCTCTCTCTCTCTCTCAAGTTATATAAAAACTAGCCATTTTGGCCATTTTAACTTATACTCCTCTTGAGTATACTGAAACCCTGATCATTTTTATACCATTTGATCAATAATACTACTAATTTTTACCTTTTCATGACTTTTCATAAATGTGTTTTGTTGGGATGATGAATCTTGATTAGTGAAGACTATGGATTCCTTAGCATGTTGTCTCATTCTTTCAACCTATCTATAGCTAGAAAGCTTCTTCTTGTAGGGCATGTGAAGTGTTCTAGGAAATTTCAAGGATTGAGTGAGTTAGTCTATTCATTAGTGCCATTCAAGGCCTTTTGTCTAGTCCTTCTAGCTTTGCACATTCATCCATAATCTTATAATGTAACATTAATATGAGAAGATGTAGATTGTATAAGTGTATGTTCAGTTTGTCCATTTATTTCATGTGTAACATGTACTTGGTTAGAAGTCATCATATTATTTAGTGTATCACCTCCCTTAGGGTAGTTTGTTTTTAGTTATCTCTCTCCCTTCCCCCCCTCAAGGTTTATGTGTAGTTGAAATCCAAAGTGGTACATCAAGGGATCTATCCCTATCTAGATATTCACCTCACTCTTAGGCAATCCACAAGCCTGTAGGTGTTTCAATTGTGCCACTTAGATGAGGAGAGATTAGATATCTCCTCAAATGGTGTAAATCTATGTGATAATAGTAAGAGAATAAGGGTGTAGGAGATATACTGTAGACAAGTGTCATGTGAGTTCCAATAAGAAGAGGAGTTATGGGAAAGATTTAAAAAGTCTAAGAATCCATGTGTAACTCTTCTCAATATGATCTACCTCTCTAAGTACTATGGGAGTTATATATTTTTTTCAACACCTTAACTATATTCTTGAAACTTCTCTTCTTACTAAGTTGAAGGATAAGTGTCCTTATTAGTGTTTAGATTAGTTTTTCCTACCTATTTTCTATGCTCTTGATACCTCTCAACTTACTCCAATAAGTTCTCATTGACACATTACCTCTTTCTCTTGCAAGGTGTCTAGAGGGCTCTTCATCTCCTTAGGCTTATTTTGCACACAAATGTCAAAAAATTGTTTTAGTTACTTTAGTTCATCAAAAATTCATGAATGTCCTATAATACCATATTATTCCTAAAACAATCCATTTTGAGGCCTTAAACTAACCCCAACATGTCATTTTCTACCAAAAGTCCCAATTAGTCCTTATTCCTTATAACCCTAAAATTATGAAAACCTCCTTGTGTGGATAAAATTACATAAGGTGTTGATAATATAAGGGCATATTATAGTACCTAGTATTCCCTTATAGTTATAGGTTCAATTTCATGCTCTAAGAGTTAGTGAAGATGTCTCTTTTTGCGCTTTCTCTATCCTAACTAAGCCTCAATTAGGCCTCTATACCAAGAGAGTCAAAAAAGATTATACAATATCACCACACATTCCAAACCCAAAAAATTTTATCATTCATTTAGAAAACATCCTACCCTAACTTCATGCCAAATTTGAAGTTCTTACTCATTGTACTGACCTATAAAATAGAAATACTAAATCATTTTATCCCTAATTTATTTAGTTACATATAGTAATGTAACATCAAATGGAATGAGATGATGCTCATGGGATTTATTAAGATGTTATAAGTCATTTTTAATTACATATAGTCTATATAGATGCATTAAATTTGATTTCTCTCTCACTTATTCTTTATAGGCCTCTTACGTAACCTTAAAGTGCCTCGAGTTTTTAAGGATGGTTCATAATGCTCAAGTCATGAAACCACAAAAAAAAAAAAAAAAAAAAGAATTGTACTATGGTATTCAACTTTAAATAGAATCTCAGGGTCCCATGCAACGTGAGTGATTAGTACCAAGTAAAACAATCTAGCCTCTTGGGTTGGCACTAGGCATTCTAAGAGGTCTGATCATAAAATAGGTTATTGATAACTTTCCTAAGTTTGTTTTGGGATAATATGACCCAAATTTAGTATATGAAATCATATTTAACATATTAAAATAATCATCAAACCATCTTCCTTCATAAAACTTCTTTGCACCCTCATTGGTCTATGTCTAGGGTTTGTGAGACAAGCTAACTATATGACCCTAACTGATTATTTTCACCTTTTTCCCTCACTATTAGGGTTTTGAGATTACATTGAGTGATTTTATATGTTTATATTCACCATAATTTTAGGTACTCAAAGGTATATCCAATCTCCAACTCACCTGACTATTATCTCTTTAAGGTAGCTAAGCAGGTCTATCAACACAAATAGGCTTATACAAGGTCTAAACAAGGTTGTCATGACTATGTGATTCCTTATTGAGGATGAGGTTTTTATGAACTAATGTTAACATATTTTCAATCTATTTCAAATATCTTTCTCTATTTATTAACTCTGTGCATTCTCCCTTTAAGCAACCAAAATTATCTTGTGAACCTAGGCAAGACTATGTGTATTTAGATCTGTTTGAGATGAACAGGGTATGCCAACCTTATGTATACTTATTTATAGGTATGATATTTTCATGGAACAATTTTCATACTCTATCAATGACCCTTTATTACTTTATTATCCTTAAAATCTCATATAGCCCTTTTGGCTCTCTAAAAATAATCAACTGCTCTTATGATTCTTAGTCAGGACTATAAGTGTAAGGAGTGTATATGCATTTAGGCTATAAACTCAAAAGAGATCTTATTTGTCTCATGAAACATCTACAATACTTTACCTTTTCCTCATAGGATACTCGTATACCTTTTAATGCCAAAAATCCCTTGGAAAGGCAATACAAGTGTTGTATTGTGTAACTGGGTAACTAAGCTTATGACCCTTATTTGATCTCCTTCCCTATTAGTCACTTAGAACCCCTAAATATAATTTTTTTACATTTAAGGAATTTTGAGCCCTGATATCATTTACTTGACACAAACCATTGTTCATATATTTTAGGATACCTTTAGTTACTTAGGTAGACTTATGGGTTTCTAGCTACCTTTACATATATATTTTGAATGGGTCTAAGAACTTAGGTGTTTGAAGAAGTCTTAATTGAAACATGAAACTTTCCTCAAACTCTTGATAAAGTTTAAAACTTCTTCAAAACATTTAATTCTTGTGCTTTTATCAACATTACCATTGTCTCAAGAGCACTTCAACGTAGGTTTTTATAGGTGTTGATATGAATAGTCTTTACTATGTATGGTGATTTCTAGACCTTCAGATAATCCTCACACCTTTTAATGGTCTTGTTTCATGTTGAAAGTTTATAAACTCTCTCACTATCTTGAGACTCTAGGCTCCATCATCCTCAATGTTCAAGTAAACACCCAACTAGTTGTAAGTGACAATTGAGGCATTTTGACTAAGTTTAAGGATTATTAGCCTTCTCCTATCAATCCCAAACCTTTTAAAGGATTATTCTTAATTTTTATTCATGTCTTAAAATCCCTTCACTATCTTCAAGAATTAAAATAATCACAAACATCTATGTTCAAGGCCCATCCTTTATTGATTGGTTGTAGGTGATTATCTACCTAAAGGTTGATTGTGTCTTAACCTTTCAAGAATTTTGAAATAGTTTATGACACATTTTACATGCTTAAATTTCACCAATATCCCACTGTCACTACATTTCCATGTCCATAACATATCAAATAAGTCTTTAACCTTTGTAACTACTATTTCAAAGCACAAAATCATATATATGTGTCTTACTAAGCTTCTTAGCTAGTTAACATAGTCATCATTTTCATCAACTTCAGATGGTTTGAGACTTCTATTAGTTTCATTAACATTTATAATTTGAATCCATAACCTTGATGATTCTTCACAAACCTTTAAAACACATGAATACCATTGAATTTAACTAAATTTGTAAACCTACATGTCTATAGACATGTAGGTCTATAACCTTTTATGTTGGAGCTTGAAAATGGGAAAATATGTGTAATAGTGTTCAAATTACATTATCATTTATTTAATAAACACTTTAAACATGAAACACAACTTCAATTTCCTAGATATGCATGTCAAAACATTCAAAACACTCTCTTATGCAATCCCACATAAAACATAGTCTAAGATGGTGAATGAAGGAAGTCACCACTTGAGACCTATATGGAAGAATTGGGTGATAAATAATCCATGACTATATTTTAGGGAGAGTGGATTACCATGTACAAATATTCAGATGCATATGACCACCTGGGAACTTAAAAACATATAAAAGATGATAAATATTTCAAATCATGCACAAGAACCACTTTTCATGACAAAAAGACATACACACATGCCACCACTATAAATAAATGCATGGAATTCATATATAGTAATTTTATGACTCAATCCAACTAGTTTCATGCATCCATGAATTGACATTTTGTTCTAGAGTTTCTCTAAACTCATTTTGTGGGGTTTTAAGCCTTAAAAAAGAATTTTAACTTATTAGTAATTGATCATAAATATGAGGGAACCAATCCAAAAAAAAATACACAAATTTTAATCCTATAGGGGTCACAAAATTTGGACAAAATATTATCCTCCAAATCAAATTGTACATCCTGTACCATCTACTTGAAATTGTCCTTCAATAGCTTGTGAATGGAGTGATAGATGATATAGGCGATTTTATATAACTATTGGATCTACAACTTCCATAAATGATTTATTTTTAAATGTATGAGATGAAAGGAAAAATATAAAACGTTTTCACTTGCACATGATTTCAAGAGTATATACAACTTTCTCTAACTCCTCAAAGTGGCATTGAATTTTAAGAATCTGGCCTTTTATGGCTTGATGATAGGTGTGGAAGTTGTGTAACTAATAAAAGATACTTGTAATGTGTATGGTATGCATTTTTATCCTTATATACTTTTAAATATAAATATTAGAAAAAAGTCACATTTATATGCATATTTCACACCTCCAATACTACAAGTGAACCTTAAACACTTCAAAACTTCATGAGATGTTTTTCAAAGATGTTTAAGACATAAAATGAAATTAATAAACCAATAATAACCTATGACACAACTTGACCATGATTTATTTCCTCATGCCATGTTTAGACCACAATATAACCAAAATATGACTTTACCTTAACTTCTTCAAACTAACCTTAAACCATGCTAACAAGGTTAAATGAAGACTTATAGGGACCATATAAGCATGAGCTGAGAACATGAAAATACCATGAAAAGTTTTAATTTTGAGGGGGTGGAACAATTTTATTTGGGGTCAAATTTGTTCAATAGGCCTAATACCAATCTAGTACCATTGCCAACACACATCTCTTTTATCCTAAACCTCTTAAAACCATCCATAGATTGCTTTTTAGTTCACTATTTTCTGCCAACTTTCCTATCACACTTAAATCAATAATTTATAATAATATAGTAATACTCACAATATCCACTTAGTTAGCATTTACTTTTTAGTTGACTGCTTACCCTCTAATCATTGCGTGTTGTATTACAAGAACTTGCATTGGCCAATGTTGGTGAAAGGTTATATGTTGTGTGCCCCAATTAGATCACTCACATTGATACAATTATTTGTGTTTTTTTTTTCACTTCTTGCATCACTTATATTGTAATTTTTACCCTATTTTAGCATACTATTATTCTATTTGATACAATCTCTTATAGACTATGTTTTCTCATATCATCACTACACAACTAACTTGTCTAAATATGTATTTGTCTCAACCTAATTTATTTCCTAGTATGTAATATCAAGCCAACCTGTACATCTCTATATCTTTTTTTCTAGTCAAGTTATAGAACTAAGTCATCTGGTTTAACCTTGTATCCTTATCATCTTAGTTTCATACCCTATCTGTAGTATATAGTTAAATTGCATGACTTTATAATCTTCTCTACCTACGAGATTATAGTATACAGTTGAAATGTTTAACTTTTTATCCTTTTTGCTACTTTGACTTTGCATCAAATTATTCTTCCTTAATATTTCTCCCTCACCATAAACTTCTTATTTGAGGATGATACTGAGTTGAACTCAATAGATATGATGAGATAAACCAACCCCCATAGGTTCTCAAATAAGCAACTTATGGCTCTTACCCTAGATGAATGTAGTATGCATGTATCCACTTTCACTACAAACTATGGGACCTATCCTCATTCATATTTAGTTTTTAACCCTCTTTTCTCCTTATAATATCAACCTAAATTAGAATATGCTTTTTAAATGTTCTTATTTATCAATGATTATCCTCAACATTGAGTAAAATATCCTTCTAATATTTACCATCTTATGATAAGTGGTCAAACTAAGGATCTCCATTCACCCTCCCCACATTCCCACATAAATTTGGGGACGCTAGCTTATGTTATTCTCAACCTCTTCCCTCTATTTTGACCCCTTCTCATACTATGAAATCTTCCTCTCTGATTTCCTCCACCTCCATGCCTAGTATCTTTACTAACATGGTAGGTTCTACATAGAGTGGGACTATTATAAGATCTATTCTTCTCAATTCTTCCACCAGTACATCATTTTATACCCATGGTAATCATGATTCTAGTGTTACTTTAGCTCATCCCTCTACTAGTGCATCTTTTTCCACATAATAAAATCATGCTACTAGTGCCTCACTTATTAACAATTACACTCAAGCTACTAATAGCATGCATGCTACCACCCATAATGGTACTCGAGGCACTACTACCAATGCCAATACTTCACACAATAAAAAAAACACCACTCAAACCTATCAACTTCTATTAAAAAATCTTAATCAAATTAACACTTTCTAAGCTAATAATTCTAACCAAATGATGCAAATTAAAAATCATCTTATCCATCTCAAAAATCAGCCTCAATAGGTTCCATGGGGAATGCATAACAAAAATTCCCCCATCTCCTCTTAGTGATTCCCATGGTAATATTATCCTTCAACCTTCTCTTGTTAATAAACCAATCAAGCATCTTCAAAATAAGCCTCTTACACCTCAAATTTATAACATTGATATAGGAGGTATCACTCCTAACATTACTTACAATGGGTCAACTAATTCTACTCTCTACTTAAAAACATTTGTAAATATATACAAAGATTGGATTGAGTTAAATACTTTTTCTACTACTAATATATTAGCAAAACCTCTCTTTTAAGATGCTTTAAATTAGTATAACCAACTCAAATCTGATTTCATGACTAGTTCTAACAATTTAATCAATGCTCTAGTCCAATAATTTCAAATTAGTGACCTCTCTAAAAATACCTTGGCTCATTTAATTAATAATAAGTAACCTGAGACAGAAACCACACAATCGTTCATCAAATGGTAGAAGACCTTGTATAATAAATTTGAACACATTGAACACAATATGAAAGATGATAATCTCTTTCATCTATTTACAAATGATCTTTATCATAAGTTACAATATCAGGTCTATATTATCTCTCCATGTACTTTGGAAGAGGTCACTAACCAATACAAGTGTTGAGATTTCCTCAAGCATCAATTTGAGTCATTCCAACCTTGTATGGGTAATCACATGTTTATTAAAAAAAAATCATTATAATAATGATGGTGTCACTAATTCTTATGATACCATTCATACTATTCAAGTTATTATTCCCAACCAAGCTTTGGAACAAGCCTCCCCTCCCAACCACATCCCTAATCCTCATTTATCTTTAAAAAATAACATTAATGTTCATAAAAATTTGTCCTTAGTGAAATTACAAAATCATCTACCAAGGACTCTTTCATAAGAGCTTGATCCCACTCATTTTATGAAATCCTAATATGATCCCAAAAAATTATATTGGTTTCATGCTAGTTGGGGTCATTCTCATGAAACTTGTAGACGATTGCATAATTTGGCTATGGATTTTCTCCTTGGTCCTAATTTTAACCATGATTATATGATTTATAAAAATTAACAACCTATGTAATTTCCTTCAAATCACATGAAACACAATCTAAATCTTGATATTTGAACCAGGGTAATGCTCATTTATCCATCTATAAATATCCTCTTCCAAATCACCAATACAACAATGATAAGCCTACCCCATCTACCAATCATGTTGATAGTAATATAGACCCAAATTTTGAAGAGAATGTGGTAAATATGACTAATATGCCAAGGGTATCTCCCTTCATTGATTATCATCTCTTCCACACTCCTCGATCATCTTGCACTTTCTATGTTATCCAAGAATCTTTCCCAACTCTCTTAAAAGAGTTGGGGAAAGAATACCTTATATGTTTTTATGAACCAATTAAAAATCCTCCCTTAGATAACACTTCTCATACCATTTCTATGACTCTTACAACTTTTTTACCCATCACCAATTATATTCAAACCTCTATTAACACTTATTCCAATTCATCTCAAAATAAACTTGCATCAACTACCCCATCCTCTCAAGAAAATCAACAAACTTGTATTAAAATTAAAAATATAACATATAATCAACATAAATTCACATGCACTTACATTCCTCCTTCTGAAGACCTCATTCAACACTATGCACCTCTTTCCAATAGTCTCCTTATGGGTTATTGTGAATGGAATCCTATCACATAACTTACTAATATTCCATCTCAAATCCCATTTATCAAACTTATGTAGACTTCCCTACATCATCATAATTATATTATTCTTCTCCTATTCAAAATGAACATCCCTCATCCTCCCCTAGTAGGACATGAAGCCAATTTATCTAGATCATAATATAGAATATTATAACAATGTAAAGAGATGTCCATACACATTGATGAAACAATGGACACTTATCTTTACCTCAAATAACCCATTGATTCTATGATTCTTGATGATATTTTTCTTTGTTTGTATGGCCTTCCCCTTTTTATCAATGTATAAATTAGTGATATCCAAGTAAAACATGCCTTGATTGACAAGGGTTCAGGTACTTGAATTGACTATCTCATTTTAATTAAAACCCTTAGATATTATGAATGTAATCTTAAGTCTATACACACCACATTTAAAGGCTATGACTGAAGTAAAATGCCTCCCTTAGGTTATGTGTGACTCCCTATCACTATTCCACCTATCTCTATTCTAGTGAAGCTAATGATCATTAATTTTCCTTTATCCTATAACATTTTGGTTGGTAGGACATGGACTCATCACATGAGAATAGTTACCTATTACACTTAAAAATGTGTCAAATTTCATCATAATGTAGAAATATATAGGATTAAAAGTGACACTAACCCTTGGAATTTTGAGCAATTCTAAGATCGTGGCATATTCAAGTTTCTAACCCTTGCCAAGTGTTCCATTTCATGAATCGTAATGATTTAAATTTCTTATCAATTCTAAAAGAGGTTACAATGGTCACCCCAAAATCATTGATAATATACCGCCTAACCTCGTAAATTTAGATGATGATGATGAGCCTAACAATATCAATCTCAAGATTAAAACCTTAGATCTCTCACCTCATCTCATTTCTCAACTTCCACCTTCTCTAAATTTGCATTTTCATTAACTACCTAGTGATGATATACCCATTATCTTAACTAAGACTTGGAACTCCATCCATCACACCACATATAATGACAAGGTCATCCCTACCTATGTCATTGATCTTCATATACCTGACTATGAATATGGCTATACCATATATGATCCATTTTTATGAGGTCTTATTCAAGATGGAAATGTTGAAATTATTTTTTTATCATTCCTCTTTGCTTTAATATTTAGATATATTTTATCACATTCATCCTATATAATTCCTAATTTTAGTATTTCCCTTTTATTTAAAGGGTAGAGATGGTACACACACCTCTAGTTTATGAAGATCCTGATAGGAGTATGCTTATGGATATTTCTATGACTGGTCCTATCACTTTGATAGAAACTAAGACCCCTTTATCAAATTTATCCCTAAGATGTTTACAACTATCCTTCAACATTCTATGCATCCTACCCCTTCCTTAGCTAAGCCTAGTTTAGACCCTGTTCCCAGTCCCTCTCTAACTGGGTATCTTCCTATTTATGATCTTATTACTCCTTTAGTTGAGCCTCTCTTTGTCTATCCACTAAACCAACCTTCCCTTGGTGATAGTTTTCTCCCTTTACCTTAACTTGGTCCTTTACCTTTTAAATGGGTCAATCAGCCATATTTTGATATTTATAAAGTTTTCAGTCATTAGCCTAGAGATTATTCATTACATTAGATTTCCTTGACTTTTATTTCCACTCCCTCTACTAGTACACCCATAAAGTCTAATAACAAGCATATATATTGCTTTCATGACATAAATAATCATTCCTCCACATATTTTCCCAAGCTAAAACAATATATAGACACCTTTATTCCCACTACTCCTCATGCCATATACAAGGCTATACATCGCATAAAATTATTACCTAAATATCTTCCTAAATATGGAAAGGTATATTACCTTTGACACCAATATGGTACTCATCATATTGATCATTATTTAATACTTTAGCAACATCTCATGGATCACTTCATGACCATTCCTTTTCCTACCATTGTTATTACCATAGGTTACCCTCATAAGAAGGCTCCCCATTCTTCCCCCATGGCCCCTCTACCTATGGTTCCTTCTCCACCTATAGTTTATCTACCTATGATTCCCTAACCCATAGATCCACCTTCACCTATGGCCCCTTATCCACTAATGATTCCTTCACATGTGGACCCTTATCCACTGGTTACCCCTTCATCTACCACTAAGTCCATTCCCATTAATTATCCTAAGAATCTCCTACATGATAGTCCACATCAGCATGATCCTTTAGGCATTCCTACATTTTCTATCAAGGAGTTTCAATGTGAAGTATTTTCTCAATTTTCCCTAAAGATTGATGAGACTTTAGTTGTAGTCTAATTTATTTTTCATATAGACTTATCATATGTGATGGATAATGTGTGTGTATAATTTTACCACTATTTATGAACATAATCATGGTGTTATTTCATTTCTTTCTTCATTTTGGATTAGAAATGTGCTGCAAATTTACCTTGATCTATCTTATATCATTTTGACATTGTGTCAATTTCTTATTTATCTTACATAATGATGTATGTTTTGTAATACATGTTTCTTATAATGTCATTTTCTTCCTTATATTATATTATGGATTATTTTTCATGATTACATACTCTTTCTTCATTTGTTTCTTTTATATGGATATCTTATTCTATTTCATGATAGTTTGATATGTTATCTATTTAAACATGGATAATTGTTATTGTGACATGGTTATAAAACCCTTGCTCCCTTTAATCATTCTTTATTTATCATGTGATTAGTTAACAAAAAAATCATCTCATTATAATCTATTTTTATTGGTACAACTTGGATCTCCATTTATTCCCCTTATTTCCTTTCTCAAACTAAGCATCCACATTGTTGAGACTTGAGATAACATGTTGATTCATAGTTAAGTCTAAGTTTTTTAGTTAGTCATGTCATTGGATACTTAGCTTCCTTTAGAAAAATACTAAAGATCATTCATGTGTATCATTTTATCTCTCCTAATTAGTCATTCCAAATATGTAAGGAGGAGGAATATTAAAATAAATAAAAAATCAAAAGCCAAATCATTTAACAAAAGGTAATGATCTAAAAGGCAACATTCAAATCTTTCAAAAGTCAAATTACACTAAAAGACATGATTATAAGCACATCTATTTTTTCTAATTGAATCTCAAACTCCATATTTGGCCTCATAATATATTTTAGGCTCATTAGGGTGTGGTAGGCTAGTATCTTATAAAAGATAATAGAATAAGCTTTTAGTGATCCCTACTTTCTCATGCAAGTACCCAATATTTGTAGTATATTGATGGATTTGTAAGCGGTCATGAGGAATGGGGAACACATTGTGGTATGGTAGGTAAATTTTAATTTCATTATTAAAAATAACCGACATAAGGTTATATTAGTACCACACTTATTTATTTACATTGTTTTGTGCCTATAGTGAACACGTATCTTCTATATATTAATGGTCACTAATCACTTAGTATATTTCTTTGTCCTTAGTGTGCCTCACATTTTTTAAGGTCTTCTCATAACATTCTTATATTATGATTATTACATTACCTCTTCCTTTCCATAAAATCCTCATAATCCCACTTGAGAAATATTATTTTGTTCACTGATCACTCCCCCTAGGGATCCCATTTGTGAGTTGTAGTTTAAGACCTTGGATAGGACCAAGCCTTCCTCACAAATTACCAAAATTTCACATTATCATTAAAAACATCCCATTTTACCATATTTTTTACATTGTTTCAACCTCATTTGTTTCCCATTTATGAGGTTTAGTGTAAAACCATGGATAGGACTTGGCCTTTCTAAAAACAAATTATAATACCCAAGTCATAATGAAATTACACATGTTAATTTCAAGATAAGTCATGATTAATTATGAGTTACATGTGATTCATTATGAGTTAAATGTGATTGGCATGATTCCCATATTTATTTAGTATTATTTATTCTTACTTAATTGATATTTCACTTTTATCTTCTTGTTTTTTGATTACATGTAAGAATACAACCATTTTTCCTAGGTTTTTTCTTCTTCCCAACTTGAATTAGTGTGATCAATTTTAGTCCATTTTGCTAATTTTTTTCTCTTTTATACTTCCCAACATGATTTAGTATGATTTATTGACTTAATTGTTTTATTTTTAAACCACTTGTATTTCATGTGATTTCCATTTTATTACATTATTTTTATAATTCCAACTATGATATAGTGTGATTTTACTTGTTTTAATTTGGTACAAATATTTTTCATGGTTTAAAAACATGTTTTCCTATTATTTACCACTTTTTAGTTTATTATACTTGGTTATATTTTGTTATTAAACATTTATCATTGTGATATAGTGTGTAGTTCATTTATTTTTGATTAATTATATGTTCCCAAGTACTTTTTTCATGTTTCTTTTTAACCATGCATGTGTACTACGTAATGATAGAAAATAAAACACTCCACATATATTTCCCAAAGCATATACAATAACAAAAAAATACATGTACTAGAAATAAATATATCCATGCATCAAAAACCACAAAAAAGTATAAATCATGAGACCAAAATACAATTATCAAAATAATATATCTCTATATATCATGTGTTTTATACAATGGTATAAAATACAAACATACATAGCCCCATATCTATGGATATGATCCATCAAGCCTATCTCATGCACTAGCCACACTATCCATAGATGCCTTGGACTATCCCCTCTAAAAATTTCAATGTAATGAGGCCATATAATATCTTAACCATACTACCTATCCTTATAGGTTGGAAACCTAGGCCTATACCTATCCTAGTTGGATCCTAATAGCCATGTGCATGGCTCTCTCTTGAGTCAGGGCCTACCAAGCCTATGCCTCTCCTAATACCACCCCTACCAATGGATAAAATCCTTACCTACATGTTTGTATCTACCTTGTATCCTCCTCAATTAGTCTAAATAAACCCACCTAATCTAGGGTAGATGATACCATAGGATCATTTAATATGGTGGGGTCATATGGTACTAACACCCTGTCTAAAATGTCATTGTGCACTACCATGACTAAAGATCCACATCTAACCTCTTATATCATAGGGTCTACAAAAATAAAAACCTAGATATATATCAAATCACATATACATCTCAAAATCAATCTATATAATCATAAACTAGTATTCTATCTTAAAGACTAAAAATTACAACATTTATTACTAGTCCTAGTGTCACCAACCACTATCTCCCTATCTACTTGTCCATAGATCATGGTATCTCCATCAGCTCATACCCTAATAAACTCATCTATGGGTCTCATCCATATAAAATTAAATTTAGGAATCACCAACCATGTATGACATGGGCCTTTCTTAAGAGGTGATTATATTGACTAGGTGATCTGATCATCTTACATGACCACCATCATCTTTGATCGATCTCATATATGGCATATACATTGATAGTGTGTCTAATATGGTAAATACTAATCATAATATAGTTCATACTATGTTACTTGATGCACCCTTATATCCACATCCATGCCCTCTCCTCCTTTGGAAATTGAATGTCAATCTTGACTAGTGCATGGTCTCACATGTCATAACTTGATCACTAGTAACTTGATTGACACTCCTCCTCCTCTCCTTTTTAGCTCTCTAGCATGTCATTCCTAAAATTAGGTACTAATAAAGGATATATATGGGTCAAGTGTCCAAACTACCTTGGTAAATGTGTCATTAGTTGTGGCTCTACCCCCAAGTATAGTGGCCTATGATCTATGCTTGAGTTAGCCCTAGTGACATGGTCACCCAACTAGACCAAATAGTATAAATATCTGTATAGGGATCTGAAAAAATCTCTCATCATGTAACTATCTATATTTATGGCATATGTGTCATGACCCATACTACTTGGTCTTGTCTCTATATAGTAACCTAAGGTAATCTATCATCCATCACATTGGTAACCTAGCTAGTTGATACATCAAGAACCTCTTAAATATCCATGCACTCAACAACACCACTAGTCCCATAGTATTCTTACCTATAGACATCATCCCATTATTGATAATTTTTATCATTGATGTCAAGGTGCATTTGATGAAGATGCATGATGAGTGGTCATTGAAGTATGAGTTTATGTGCTTGATGTGATAAGGAAGCTTTGTGACAAGAGATAATTTAAATTCAAGAGATAATTTAAAGCCAAGAGATAATTTAAAGGTAACCTAATGTCTCTTATGGTGGTTAATGTCAAGGTTCAAGTTTGCTTAAAGTTTTCAGTATTGTCACAAAGAGGTATGATGTTAGATGAGATTTGAATCATAGTTATGAGGCTATCATTCTACATGGGGACATGATAAAATGTTGATCAAAAATAGACTTTTTATTGGGATGAGAGTGTTTGATATCATTGAGGTAAGCATGTTTGATTATTAGTTGTTGAGTACAAGGTGTCTTGAGAAGCCTAGTATAAACCCTATGAGAAGGTGTCCATAGTGAATTTTGTTGAAGTAAGTAAGCATAAGCCTATTATAGATTATTTTTCATTTTGTAATAATTTAATTAAATTATAGATACTTTCATAAGTGTTTCAAGGTTAGTTGTCAAGTTTCAAGTACTTAAATATCTTAGAAATGGCACTAGTCATGGTATGTAAAGTCCTTATGAGAAGGTATGCATATGGTGACTAGGTAAAATGAATGCACATAGGAATGAGATGTTGTATGTGGTTTCTTGAGTATCTGAGAGTGGTGGATATTATATGGAAATATGAATGAAGGTCAATTTTAAGGCCTAATGTGGTTTTTAGGTCAAGGTCTAGAGAGAAAATAAGAGAGAGTGTGGCATAATGAGTGGATGTGATCATATTTTAAGGTGTTTTAGTTCATGTAAGAATTATCAAAATTTATTCAAGTTTTTTTAGACATGTGCATGAATTTTGAGGCTCTAAGTTAAAGGACAAGACATGAAAAGTAGTATTTAGGTCTCTTAAGTACACAAATTAAAGAGTTCTTAACCAAAGAAGGATTTTATTATGTTCATGAGATCATAAAACATTTTAATGGTAACCTAATACATTCATGGTAGTTGGGTAAGGTTCCTATCTCAAAATTCTAGGTTTTTCTTTGAGTTGAGGGGTTATGCTCTATGAATGATTTTTAAGAATGAAAATAGGTTTAAACCCTCCTAGAACCCTAACAAGGACACAATGTTGAAGATGTTGATCATAAGTGACCATAATGGATTGGTATTATTAGGTAAGATATTTTAGGTTGTATTAAACTCTCCAAGGCACCTCTAAGTGTTATTGAGTTATCAGGTGTGTAAGTAGATCCTACAAGAAAGTGATAATTTCATGGATATTTTTGTAGAATTTATAGTTGACCAAGTCAAATTATTAAAATGGATGGAGGATGAATATTGAGACTCAGTTTCATATCTATGAATATTTATAGATAGGTTTTATCCCTAAAGTGTGCTAAGCTAATCATCCAAGTTAGCTAGTCACTAACAGGCCTAATGATAGAAATAGTGAAAAACCCAAGAAATAGTGAGAAGATGATTAGGAATGTGTTATCATGATAGAGTAATGAAACCAAGTTCATGGAGAAAATTTTTGGGAATTTTATTTATGTTTGGTATAAATATTAGAAGTCAGGTATAGTTGTGAAAATGAAGAAGCTAAAATGGCTTATCTAACTTAGTGAGATCTCTGTGTAATAAGGTCAACAAATTGGTCTATAAGACCAATAATTACCACTATTTCATGTGATGTTTATATTTGAAAATGGTCTAGATATATCATAGGATAATATACCTACATAACATGTCTTTGAAATTAGTTATATAGGTGTTGAAGGTCAATATCATCATGACTATGCTTTATGGTAAACTGATAGTTTAGGTTAAACAAGTTGTAATGATGAGTTTGAGGCTATATTCCCTTAATTAAAGTATATAATGCACATTAAATTTGTTTTTTGATTTTATTTCCTATAAATTATTTATATAAGGTTTTATATTTATTTAAATTGGTTTAAATGTTGAAGCCAAAATGGCTTGTCTGGTTCTAGTTTGACTGTGTAGTGAGGTTAAAATATTGGTCTATAAGACCAATATTTGACATTAGAATTTTTTTTTAAAAAAATTTTAAACTGGTATATATATGTAAAATTATATTTTTAAAGTATCATTGGTCATGGGAAGTGTTATTTTAGGTGTTGAATATCAAGTTATTCATGACTAGGTTTTGGAGTGTTCTAGCAGTTTTGAGTGGGATATTTTCAAAGAAGTGTTTGACTCCTTTTGCCCTAAGTTGATTAGTATAAAGAACATAGTGATGTTTTTAATATAATATAGTTTATTTTTATCTGATTTATTTTCATATTTATGTGAATAAATTGTGTACATGCTTTAGTTTTTTTGTAGGTACTTTTTGTGGGTTCATGGGCCTAATTGTGAACAATGTTACAATGAGTGTTCATAAAAGGGATGGTGATAAAAAGTGTGTTATGAACATTATAATATGTTTATTTATTTATATTTGATAAATTTATGAAATTATATTATTATTATTATTATTATTATTATTAAATGAAGGTAAATTGTTACAAGAAGAACATAAGATAAAATGTACTAATGAAGGCCTAATTGAATTAGGTTTCCTTAAGGCCTAAAAGAGGTTTTGGTATTTTAATTTATGGATGGAATATTTTAATGATTTATAAGTGTATAAAACTTTTTATAATATATATTTAAAAGTTAATACAAGTTTTTAAGTGTGTATGGCTGACTGAGAGGTGTGTGAACTAGAGTATTGTATAAGAACAAGGCCTAATAGGCCTATTTGGTGAGTTAAAGAAGAAGAGAGTGATAGCAAATGAAATAAAATATTATTGATTATAATGTATTTAATATCATAATATGAGTGTATATTATTATTAATGAAGGTATAATAGTGTGTATATATATGAATACCAAGGTAATATGACCTAATTAGTCTTGAAAAGACTTAATTAAGTGAAGAGGCTTAAAAGGTAGTTTGAGAGGGATAGGAGTGTGAAGATTTGAAGAGGTGGTAATCATATATTAGTTGAGAAACAAGTTATTTTTAAGGTGATAAAAGTAATTAGGTGAGTTATTTTTGTTGAGTCATTTAGGGGGTTGGTTCCTCCTTATACCTTGGTGTTTGCTAAAGCCTAGTTGAGTAAGTTCTTGACTAATTGGGGTTAGTGATCCATATGTAGTTGGTGATTCAATAAAGATTGGTTTTTGTCTTATAGGATTTTCATAAATTTTTAGATATCAATGGTATTTCTTCCCTTTGAGGGTTTCCCACATATGTAATGTGTTATCTTGTTTCATGATCTTGTATGGTTACATATGATTTGTTCGATGTTCATGTCTGTATGAATGGTTCATATATGCTTAAGTGGAATTGAATGATTATTTTGAAAAAAATAATTCACCCACCCTTTTATTGAATGTTTTTCCAAAATTTGGTATCATATTTGGTCTTTCAAAGTAGTCCTAATAGCCTGAAGGGGATATTATAAATGATGATGGCTAGTAAACAAGCTCAAGGTGGTTTCTCTACCAGTAAAGCTCTAATCTTCAATGGGACTAATTATGAATTTTAGACAATCATAATAAGGACATATCTAATCTTAATGAGATATGAAATATGTAATTTATTTATGGATAGATACACTCCACCTCCTACATTAGCAACTGATGTAGTAGGCAAGAAGGAAATTGAGAGTAATTCCAAGGCAATAAATGCCATTCTATGTGTCCTATCAGAGGAATAGTTTGTGATGGTGATGTACTATGATTATATAAAGTTAATATGGGAAAATTTATATAATATCTATGAAGGAGAAACCAAGGTGAATATGGCTAAATTACATACCCAAAAAAATTAGATCGAAAGTTTGAGTATGAAGGACTTTGAGATCATTGCATCCTACATGTTAAGGGTTGATAAAGTTGTCAATATCATTATAGGATTTAGAGAAGAATTGAAAGATTCTATAGTTGTTCAAAAGGTATTGATATCACTAACTCCTAAATTTTATTGTTTTATGTTTACAATAGATGAGATGCAATATTTGGACAAACTAGAAATGAATGGATTAATGGCATATTGACTACCTATGAGATGAGAACAAAAGGAGTACCTCCCAAGAAGGAAGTAACATTCAAAGCTAAGAATAAATAAAAATACAAGAAGTTCAAGGATGAGGTATGTTTAGACATTGATGATGATGAAATGATAGACATGTTTGATAATAAATTGAGGTGTGGATATGGTAAGCACAAGGGTAAGTTACCCTTTAAATGTTTAAATTGTGGTAAGATTGGTCACCTTGAATCTAAGTGTATTAACAAGGATAAGAATGAGCATGATTAATAACATGATGAACATCATGGAGATGATAAGAAGGTATATAATCCTGACAAAAACAAGAAAGATTTTAATAAGTATGAAGGTAGGAAAGGGTCATTCAAGAACAAGAGAAGTTTCTATACCAAAGAAAGATAATAAATCATGTGAAGTAAGTGACACAAGTGCATCTGATAGTGATGATGATAGTAATGAACATGAACATGACAATAATAAAACCTTTTTCATGTCTATAAAAATAGATAATGAGGGTTGTTTAAAAGGGAAATGTCTTATAGATGATGAAGAATTAGATGAAGAAGAGGCTTAAGTGATCTTTTAGGAAGAATTGGTGAGTGATATAGAGGAATTGAATTTCTAAAGAAGGAAGAATCACAATTTAAGATCATTAGTTAAAGATTATGAAGAGTATATTTGTTTGTTTGAAGAGAGACTAAGAAACACATCCAAGGGGTATGATGAGATCAATAAATTAGCTCAAAGCACAAATAGAGATTGTCATTGCTAGCTTAATAGTTAAATAGGAATAATGTACCATGTATAGAACTAAAATGGAATCCTTGAAAGATGAGTTGGATCAAACATCTAGTAATTTTAAGAACTTTATGAAGTTTGAAAAGAGTACTAATGCTCTAGATAACGTCTTGATTAGTCAAAAGTATACAAGTGATAAGACAATTCTTGGTTTAAAATAAGACTAAAAGGAGGTAGCTCAAGTCAAAGAAATGGTAATGAAGACAATAACGTCAACATAAAAATATTGAACAAATAACCTAGTGTTATGAGGTATGCTAATTCATTCAATGGTTACTATTTTGCATGTAATCAGTTTGGTCATAGAGCAAGAGAGTGTAGAAAACCCTCTAAAAATGAATATTCATGGAATTATGAAAGGAATAATTAGTCAAGAGATATGAATGTGTTTGTTTTATATAATTTTAATTATGTGGACACATTACAAGATTTTTTACTAATAGAGTTAGAAGGCTATCAAGTCAAAACAAGAGTTTTGAAGCCCCTAGGTGCAAGAGAGAAGGAAAATGAATGTGTGGAAAACAAAGATAGTAAAGGGGAGTCATGATCAATATACAAACCCAAGAAGACTATTTCATATCATAGATCATACTTCAAATGTGAAATAAATTCAATAATGCTCATTATCAATTTGCTTGTTGACCATGTGAATGATGAAGAGGTCCATCCAAAGAGACTAATAAAGCCTATAAGTATCCTGAAGGATATTCAATATTGTGAGAGGATGGAGATCTAGGAATATCCTAAATTAGGGTTGTTTTAGTTACCCATGGAAAAGGTTCATCTCTATTATTCTTCATGGAGACATTATTTAGCTATAAAAAGCATGATGGATGCTTGGTTTGAGGGGTATCTATTTCAGTTTTTCTATATTTCTAGCAGTTGGTAGTTGAGCATGAATTGTGTTGTATATGGTTTGAGAATTATATTTTTTCATTTGGTGAGCTCAAGTTGTGAAGTCAAAGAGGGATCTTATTATATATGATTTATTTCATAGTTTCAAAGATTAGTTTATAAATAGGGATAATGAGTGGTTCTATAAATTACAGTGTGTATGCCACTTTATCATTAAAGTCAAAGGGTGAGAAAGACCATAATAGGGGAGATGAAAATGATTAGGTTGTAGTATGTTTTACATCAATGAAAAAGGGGGAGTTTTTTTGAGAATTTTTGTCATTAATTTCAAGGTTGATGTCATTTATGTTAAGATGCATGTGGTCAAGATGTATGGTGATTGATCTTTGAAGTATGAGCTTATGTGCTTGATGTGACAAGGAATCTTTTTGACAAGAGAGAATTTGAAGGCAAGAGATAATTTTAAGGAAACCTAATGTATCTTCTATTGGTTTATATTAATATTTATATCAAGATTTAGTTCAGTTTGAAGTTGTCAATAGTGTCCTAAAGAGGTATGATGTCAAATGAGATATGAAGAATGGTTATGAGGTTCGCAGTATACATGGGGACATGAGAGAATGTTGATTATATAAATATTATTTAATTTTTATGAGAGTGATATTTGAAGAGTGTTCTTTTTTGATATCATTGAGGTAAGCATGTTTGAGTACTAGTACTTAAGTAAAAGGTGTCTTGGGAAGCTTAGTCTAGACCCTATGAGGTGTACATAGTGATGTTTGATGAAGTAAGTAAGCACAAGTCTATGAGAGGATGTTTGGAATTTTGTGATAATGTAATTAAATTATAGATAATTTTTGAAGTGTTTGAAGGTCAGTTGTCAAGTATCAAGTGCTTAATAAGCTTCGACATGGCACTAGTCATGACATGTAAAGTCCTTATGAGAAGGCATGAGTATGGTGACTTGGTAACATGAATTAATAGAGGCATGAGAGGTTGTATGTGGTTTATTAAGTAGGTTATAGTTGTTTATATTACATGGAAAGAGGCATGAAGGTCATTTTTAAAGCCTAATGTTGTTTGTAGGTTAAGGTATAGAGGGAAAAGAAGAGAGAGTGTGGCCTAATGAGGGGTCATGATCATATTTCAAGGTTTTTTTAGATATTTTAAGAATTATAAAAAGTTATTAAAGTTATTTTATATATGTTCATGAATTTTGAGTGTCTAATTTAAAGGACAAGGCATGAAAAGTGGTATTTAATTATCTCGAGTGCACAAAACAAAGGGTTCTCAACTCAAGAAGTATTTTCTTTTGTTCATTATCTCATTGAAACTTTGTATGGTATACTAAGATATTAATGGTATATGGGAAAGGGTCCTAGTTCAAAATTATAGGTATTTTTTTTTGGATTGAGGGGCTATGATCTATGAATAATTGTTAAAAATGGAAATAGGTTTAAACCCTCTTAGAACCCTAATAAGGACCTAGTGTTGAAGATATCGATCAAAAGTTCCAAAAATTTATTGGTATGCTTAGATAAACTATTTTAGGTTGTATTAAATTCTCCAAATCAACTCCAGGTGTGATTGCATTGTCAGGTGTCTAAGTAAATCCTATAAAAAGTGCTAATTTCTTAGAGATTTGTTATAGCAATTAGAGTTGACCAAGTCAAAGTATTCAAATGGATGGAGGATGAAACTTGAGACTCATGTTTCATGTACATGAAGTTTAATGGATAATTTTTATTCCTTAAGTGTGATAATATATTATCCAAGTTAGCTAGCCGCTAACATGCCAAAAGATGGAAATAATGAAAAACCCAGGCAATAGTGAGAAGATGATTAAGAATGTGTTATCATGATAGAGTGATGAAAGAAAGTGCATGGATATGTTGTTTGGAAATATTATATATTATTAATTATTAGTATAAATATTTAAATTTATGTATGTTAATGGAAATGGAGAAGTTAAAATAGCTTGTCTGACTCAATGAGATCTTTGTGTAGTAAGGTCAATAAATTGGTCTATAAGACTAAAAGTTGCCACTAGACCATATGATGTTTATATTTTAATATGGTATAGATATTTCATAGGTTCATATACTTGAATAATAATTATTTTAAAGTGGTCATATAGGTGTTGAAAATCAGTGTCATTATGACTGTGTTTTAACGTAAACTAGAAGTTATGGATATGCAAGTTGTAATGATAAGTTTGAGGCTTTATGCCCTGATTTGAAATATATAATATGCATAGTTTTAATTTTTAGGAATTTTATTTATTATAAATTATTTGTGTAATGTTTTATAGTCAGTGAAAGTGGTTTAAATGTTGAATCCAAAATGGCTTGTCTAGTTCTGGTTTTACAATTTGTAGTGAGGTCAAAAGATTGGTTAGACCAATATTCACATTAGACCTTGTGTTTTTTTATTTATAATTGTATATATATATATATATATATATATATGTATATATATGTCAAGGATATTTTGAGATATTTTTGGTCATTTTAAGTTTTATTTCAAGTGTTGAATATCAAGTTTTTCATGAATGGGTTTTGGAGTGTTCTAGCAGTTCTGAGTGGGCTATTTACAGAGAAGTGTTTTGAGTCCTTTTGCCCAGAGTTATCAAGTATAAATAACATGATGGTTTTTTAATGTAATTTATTTTATTTTTATGTTATTTATTTTAATGGTTATGTGACTAAATTGTGTGCATGCTTTAGTTTTTTTGGTAGATTTTCTATAGGTTCACATGCCTAATTATGAACAGTGCTACAAGGAGTATTCATTAAGGGGATGGTGATAAAAAGTGTTATAGAAATTATAAGATGTTTATTGGGATATATTTTATAAATTTATGAAATTATATTGCTCATAAATTAATTTAAATATTTTTAATAATAAAATAATGTAACATGTACTAATGAAGGCCTAATTAACTTAGGTCTCCTTAAGGCCTAAAAGAGGTTTTGATATTTTAAGTTGAGGATGACATATTATAATGATTGATACATGTATGAAACATGTTATAAGACCTATTTAAATATTAATAAAAATTTTCAATTTTGTATGGATGACCAAGTTGTGTGTGAGCTAGAGGGTTAAGAACAAGGCCTAATAGCCTATATGGTGAGTTAGAGAAGAAGAGAGTGATAGCAAATGAAATAGTATATTTTCAAGAAGTAATAGGTCTTTTGGACCATCATAAGAGTGTATAGGATTAGTAATTAAGGTATAAAATTGTGTCTACATATGAATATCAAGGTACTATGACCTAATCATTCTTGAAGACACCTAGTTGAGTGAATAGGCCTAAAAATAAGTTTGAGAGGGATAAGAGTGTGAAGAGTTGAAGAGGTGGTAATAATATATTGTTTAATAAATAAGGTTTTATCAAGGTAATATAATAAATCAATTGGATGAGTTTTTTCTGAGTCATCTTGGAGGTTGGGGCCTCCTTGCATGTTAGTGCTTTCTAAAGCCTAGTTAAGTGGGTGCTTGACTAGTTAGGGTTGGTGTTCCATGTGGAGTTGGCTCTTCACTAGAGATTAGTTATTGTATTATATGTCTATAATGCATTTGTAGATATCAGTGGGTTTTATTACTTTTTAGGGTTTCCCACATATGTAATGTGGTATCTTTTTTCATGATCTTGTATAGTTACATATGTTTTGTTAGATGTTCATATTTATATGAATGGTTAATATATGTTTAAGTGGAATTAAATGATTGTTTTGAAAAAAATTATTCACCCCTCCTCCCTCTCATTTATTTTTCTTAAAACAACCATACATATCATGCATGAGATTTTTCTAAATGGCATACCCAAAATCATTGAGTGCCCCCTAATCCAAAATGGATTAACACGAGGCTATCATATACAATGGTACCTTGTCATCTGACTTATGAAAAAACACTTGAATTATCACAAATATGATCATATAATTATATATGTTTGAAATATATGTAATATACCCATTGAATAGACTCACCCTTAGCCCTGGGTAGATCTTATATGAGCATGTCACCCACCTATATTTTGTTCATATCTCTTCCAAATCATCTAATGTCCCTATTATTATTGGTGTCCCTCTTATAGGTAGTACACATAATGCATGCATGTCCTCTAGTGTGATACATAACTCTATGGTATCCTCATTCAACACCCTTTAACATGTGTTGGTCAACCATTCCCATACTCCAAAGAACATGATAATAATATCGACACTCAATGGGATTCATCTTATCTCCATGATACCTCCCAGACCTAATGTAACCAATCTCAATATATCAAAATCTATTAAGAACTCTAGCAAATATGGTAACCATGAGGCATCAATCAATCACCAATATCTTTGGCACATCTATAAAATACCAAATAAAAAAATATGTAGTAAATATCCATGTCATTTATAATAAAAATAAATTCTTAAAAATTTTACAAACTTGAGTTGGTTTGGTTTGGTTTCTTCATTTTCTATCAGATTGACCTATTACAAACTAAATTGGTCCTATCCATTTTCAAGGATACTAGATCAACCATGTCAAAATTATACTAAGTTGGCCTCGATAATACTAAATAAACCACCATTTGTCTTACAAGTACTAATTTAGCCTCATTCATCCTTTGTAGTACTAATTTCACCACTTCAAAAACAACTAAGTCATCCCATTAGTACTAGGTTGTCCCTCTTCCTTAACTATGTTAGCCAACTATTACTAAGCTAGCCTATTAGTTTTCTTATCTTATAAGACTAAGTTGATATGGTCAAATTTGTTCATCACCTACACTAGCTTATTGAATAATTGCCACAAATGCCTTGAGAATTTATTGGTCATACTCCTTTCTAATCAATACCCTATTTGACCCCTAGTGTCCCTAAAAATATCTTAGGGTTCATTTTGGTGCCTATATTTTGCCTAATAGTCAAATTTTCTATAATTCACTCAATTTCAAATAAATATACTAAAAAATTCAAAAATTTTAATTGTTTACATGTTTTGTACTCACTATAGACACTATACATCCTCCCCAACTCAACTATCATCTCCTCACCATCTTGGCTCTCTAGTCTCTCACTAGGTCTATCAGAGCTCTATTTTATCAAATTAGTAAATAATACCAAATGACTTATTTTTCACCCTATTTATATTTACTATTAAAAATTATTTACCCTTCAAATATTTACTATTATATTTCTTATTTTTCTCATACCTTTGTCTCTACTCACTATTTTTCCAAATCGTAAAATGTTCTAGAATCCTAACATTGTAGAAAATCTTTTCAACTATTATATGTTCATGTTGCAATTTTTTTGATTTTTTGCTCTTTTTGCTAATCTCCATAGGTTTGCCTAATGTTCCTCATAATCAAAACTTTCATATTTTATCACACATCCTTCTTTATATACAATACTAAGGTAAGTAAAGGTATGCATTTTTCAATTTTGTCCTTTCATTTATCTTATTTACTCCTTATTGTACTTTATTTACCTTTAATAGTATGTGTCACTATGTTCTTTTTTCAAAGCACCATATCATGTTGCACCTATACAAAACATGATGAGATTCAAGTGGGGAATATGTATAAAGATAATATTTTCAAACTTTATCAATTAATTACAATCTCTATCTTGTAAGAACCCATCGGTCTCAATCTCTTATTGCTACTTTATATCTACACACTTGGATCCTAAAAAACATTCCCCTAAGCTTTGCCTCCTATTTTCCACCCTCCTCTAGTCATTTACCACCTTCATTATCCCTTACCTAACCTAAACCCCTTTTTTTATGCTTTACATTACATAGTCAACCCCATCGACCTTGTACTCTTATTGATAAAACTTATTAGGGTCTAGGTCAACCCTTGGCTGACCTAGTCCATGACCTAATTTTATTTTGTCAATTATGATACTAAGTTGACTAGGTTGACCTTGTTGGTCTAAAATTTTGGAAGGGATTAGGGTAAAATTTGACTTTATAAATTCATTCATTTTTGCATTTCTAAAATAAGATAAGAAGAAGTAAGATATATTGTGCATCTAATTATCCAACATTCTAATTGAGGAAAAAACTTAGGGTTTCATATTTTCTTTAGAGATATGAATATTGTCTTGTGAAGAGGTAATTTAGATACATTTATATGTTCTATATACTATATATGATTTATATTTGTCATCCTTACATACCACAATAACTTCTTATGAAACACCTTGGCCATAGGAGATATTGAATCTCAGTGGGTTCATCTTCAAAGGTAAGTATTCCTAACTTTGATTCGTCTTTGTAAGAGTAGATAGATATGAATTTATACTTATATTACATGCATTAGGATTCCATATACATTTTCATGTTTATATGCCTTTTATGTATGTTTACTTTTCATGTTTATTATCTCTAGTTTGTGCCACAAGCTTTGACAAGCACTAGATTATAATTTGTTTTACTTGTTATTAGTTTAGTGAATATGAAAACATAAGACTTGTTTTCACCAATTATTTCACCTTAGAAGAGGGTCTTAAATATTCTATAATTGGTTAACATGGAAACATTTCTAGTTATGTGGTTGTACCTATATTGGAAATAAACCTCTAGATTTAAGGGCTAGCTCCTTGAATATATCATGTAATGCTTATAACTTAAAATATTAATTACTTATGGGGAAAAGAGTTAGAGAATACATAAATTAAACCTACTATAAAGGATGTCAAGGTGTCTTTCACATGACTATCATCTTTTTACCATGATGAAATAAGGCATATAAACTAGTATCTAAGTCTTAATAGGTTCTGACATGAGCATTTCAATATAGAGGTGAGATGTTAACAAAAACACAAGGAAATTGAATCAAAGGGTAGATTTCACACTCCAAGGACAATTATACACTTGAAAAATATTTACACACTAGACTACACTCTATATGACGTGTTAGACTAGGAACCCTTTCTCAAACATGAAAGGATAAGGGAAGGAAGAATAGAGAATTATCACTTCTCATCATCATACATCACTTGCAGACTAAGACAATTGTTTAAAACTTAGAAATATACTTTTATTAATGTTCAAAAGAAAAATATGACATCATTATAGTAGGGTTTCACCATACATGGTGTGGTCCCTTACAAAAGCTAAAATGGTAGCTACTTATAGCATTTAAGAGAGAGAAGTAGGCAAATAGAAGTCCCCTAGGGAATCAAATGAGTTCAACCTCATTTGAACCCATAGTTACAACTACCTCTACTAGTATGCTTCTTTGGAACTTCTTGATTGATTTGAGTCACCTCAAGAAATTGTAATAGTTCATTATTCCTTTACTCATGCTTTGTATAGATACAATGATGGGATCATGTGGTTTTAAACTAAGTTTCAACATTAATGTAGTTACATCAATTAGGTCCATTTGTTAGAGATTTGTCTTAGTGCTAACTACTCCTAATTAGTTTTTCATGGCATGCATATTAGAGATAAGGGGTCCTTTTCATGTAGTTGGTCCTAGAGATGAAACCCTTAGGGCCTATATGTATGCCTTCATGACATATTTTTCAATGCTAGGTATTGTTATAATTGGATCATGCTCAAACTTTTCCCCATGCTCATCAGTCCACTATAGATAAAAAACTAATCTCAGACTATTGGTTTTCCCATAGTCATTATGTTGATGAGTACATATAGACCACATAGCCTCATTCCTTGATTATAATAGGTTCAAATAGACCCATTATGCTACTGGAGGAATTAAGGATTCATATATGCATGGACTCTTATTTACATAAAGTGAACACAATCATAAAATGACATTATGACCCTCAAATATTTAAACTAGATGTGCATATTAAGATTTTATGGTGGTCCTTTATATTCTCTATACTTGATGACATCACTATGCCTACTTCATGGCATTTGATTGACATTCAATGGTAGAATATGCCATTTAAAAAACTTACCCTAGTTTGACCTTGGTCATATGTTTGATCTCCATGAATTCCCCACTTCTAAACCTTTAATTTCACTGTTCATCAATACTGACTCAACCTATGCACATATTAAACCATCTCACACCATTGATCTTGCTAAGTATGAATGATCACATGTCATTGATTTTTCCTTTAACTTGTCAACTTTGTCCAAGCTTGTGTCATGTGTCAATAATATGTTGATTTTAGGATCATACTCTCAGTCTTTTAGCTTCAATACTTATGTCATATGGTGTAATCTCAATCTCTTTGACATTTTTAATCATCTCACACCATCGTATCATGATGTATGATGAAACACATATCATTAGATCTAGTAGGGCCCACTATTTTAAAACTAATGTCTATTTCATGAGATTAAATTTAATGTCTACACTCCCATCAAATGATGTTCACATGATCATCATTAAATTTCACATAACTATAAAATTTAAGTTCAAAATGGGTTATTTTTTGGGCTTTATTTTGACATTTTCATGGATGTCTTACTCTATTGGTTTAGCCTTGAATCTTTATAACTTGAGATAGAAAGCTCATGTGAACTTGAAACTTTTAGAGGATAATATTGGCATGAATAAATACCTATAACTACAATCCCTTGGCTCACCAAGGCTTCTTGAGTGAGGATAAAAAATGCACAAATGAGTTTATTCATTCATTCTTGGATGACATCCTCAATGGCCTAGCCATTTAAACTTGGAAAGCTAAATTTATAAGGCTTCGATCTTGAGATAGAAGACTCATCAAGATATGAAAGTTTTAGAAAATGATCCTGGTATGTATAAAATTTATTACACATGGTTAAATTTTCATGAAAGGATTTCTATGCATATATATAAATTACATAAGAAAGTTTTTCCATTCTAGTTTACATGTAATGTCCTGATGATGGTGTGGCTTCACAAAGTTTGTTCATGAACTTTAGTAGCTCTAAATGGACTCTTTAAGGCCTATGTGTACCCTTTCCATGATCTTGGTTTTCATTTATCACCATGAATACCTACCGAATACATATATTACCCTAAAATGACCCCTGGGACACCAAACGACACAAAGACCAAACTAGACTATGACCAAAGCTAGAATGGCATATGAAATGACATCAAATGAGCTACAACATACACCATGACATTATAAAAATCCCCTATGTAAGATTATAACTATAGTGGGTTGATCCATTTTGGCCTATGGAAAAAATGGTTAACATTCATGGTAACTTCCTAAGGGTGGCATGATTGTTATGCCATGACCTGTTGCCTAATCCTATCCATTAGGATATGGAGTCACAAATATATAGGCTAGACATAAATTTCCTTGAAAAAAACAAAAAACACTAAAAATAAAAATAACCAAACACAAATCAAGGAACTAATAAAAAACATACATGTGCTTCAATATAACTTACTGGAACATAACATAACAAGAAAGGAAACACACACCTAAACTAGAATTTACAAAACTGACCCTCAATTCTCAATAATAGGGTTTCAAATTTATCCCATTCATAGGGATAGGTAGTTCTTCTCCATTCATCCTTACTAACTGAAAAGAGTTATTTTTATTTCACTTAATGATGACTTATGGTCCACTCCATAGGGTATCAAAATTGGTATTTCTTCCTAGTTTTGCTCTATCTTCATCCCATTTCAATATTATGTCACCTTCTTAAAATGATCTTAGAGTTGCCTTCTTGTCAAAAAACCTCTTCATTAGTAATTTTTGATGCTCCATAGCTTGATGAACTTTATCTCTAGTCTCTTGAAACTCCATTAATTTAGTCAATCTCACCTCCATTAGAGTGTTCTCAAGCAACTCTAGTTGATGTGCTAAATCTAAGGTAGGCAAATCTTGAGAGATCAACAACCTATTTTCCCTTCCATAGATAGGCATAAAATGAGAATTACTTATTTACCTCTTGGGGGTTACCCTATCAACCCATAAATCTATCTTCAATTTATTGTGCTAGGATATTTGGTTATGATCTAAGGTTCTCTTGATGATTATGATTAGATTCTTATTAGCAGATTTAGCTAGTCCCTTGCCTTGAGGGTAATAGTTAGATAAAGTGATCAATAATATGCCATTAATATTTGCCCAAATATCTATCTTAACACCCATAAAAGTAAGATAATTATCTAAAATAATAGAAGGGGTACCAAAACTTACTATGATTCTCTTATAAAACTCCAAGATAGCATTTTCATTATCTTCCTTCAATGCTACTACCTTAACCCATCTTGTAAAATAGTTAGTTATTGTGAGTATACATTTATGACTAGTACTTGATGGAAGATTTATCATGTTAATGAAATCGAGACCCCATTACATGAAAGGTTGATCAACTTGCATAGGCTTCAAAGGAAGAGCTATAAGCTTCTTTTTTCTTATAAAGAAAGCACATTATCCACACCTTTTCACCCAAGCATTGCAATCCTTAAAGATGCTAGGCTAATAATAACCTACCCTCATGATCTTGGTAGTTATGGTTCTTGGAGAGAAATGACCTCCTAATGTCTCATCATGAAACTTCTCAAAAAACACTCCAAATTGATCATTATAAATGCATCTCAATAGCACACCATTAATTTCCATCATAAAAATCACACCATCTATAATATAAAAATGGAATATATTGTATTCTAAAATATATCCTTTGTGAAATACTCATATTATTAGGACACTCATGATTTTGAAGAAATATGATCACATCCTATGTCCAACTTTGGGGAGGCAAAAAACCAGCTGATTGGGAATAATCATGATTGACTATAGCCTCCTCCTTTGATTCATGAAGATCAAAATATAGGTGTTCACAAAGGCCTTTACCCCTTATCAATTTTTTCACCTTGATATCAACATCATATTCTATTAATTTAGTGATCAACCTTGTTCTCCTTTTAATAAGGTCTTTGCTCAAAAGAAACATTTTAGTGTTAGGATGAGAGACCATAATATGAATCTTGTTATTTGAAATCATATGTATAAATTTCTTTATTACTCTTAAAATAACGAGGATCTATATCTCCATAAAGGTGTATTTGACTTCATAATCTTCTAAACCTTTACTTAAGTATATAATAGGCTACTCCACACCCTCATCATTATTTTGCATTAGCATGGCTAAGATAGTATCAAGGTTAGAAAATGAATACAACATGAAGTATTTAGTAAAATAAGGATTCACAAGAGTATTAACTTATTCAATTTCTTTCTTTGTGGCTTAAAAATTTCTCTTACCATCTTTGGTCTAAGAAAAGACATGGTTCTTCCTAAGCATAGCTATGATAGGTTTCACCAAAGATGCAAAACAAGGTATAAACCTCCTTAAAAAATTTATCTTGAATAAGAAACTTTGAAGACCTTTATTATGTAAGTAAAATGTTAAGCCTATAATATCCTCTATTCTCTTAGGATCAATAGTCAAACCATCTTTGGAAACAATTTCCTAAGATCTTACTTTCATGAACAACAAAGATGCACTTCTTTAGATTAAGAGATACTCCATATTGCCTATATCTTTTAGACACTTGCCTTAAGTGTTTCATTTGTTTATTATAATATTTATAAAACATTTTATGTAATATAGATAAACCAATATCATCTCATTGATTAAACCTTTGAAGGCCATGTCCATTGTGCTTTGAAATGTGGAACCAATATTAGACAGACCAAAGGGCATCCTATTATAAGCAAAAGTCCCCCATTTAGTAGTAAATTATATCTTAAATTTATCATCTTTACTGAATAAAATCTAATTATATCTTTAATATCCATCTAGAAGATAAAAATGTTGAGAACCTAAAACCATTTTTAAAAATTACTTCATTGACGGTAAAGGATAGTGATCTTTGAGTGACACTCTATTAAAATCTCTAATGTCTACACAAATTCTTATCTCACCATTATTATTTTTAATAGGCATAAGTATATATACCCATTTTTAATGCTTGATGTTAAATATTATCTCTAATTCAAGTAGTTTGGTAAGTTCTAACCTCATGAGTTGCTCAACCTTGTGGTTGATGGTTCTTTACTTCTATCTAACCATTTTAACTATAGGATCCAAATCAATGGTATGGCATGCTAGGATAGGATAAAATCCTTTGAGGTCCTTATATGCCAAATAAAATATATCATGAAACTCTCTACACATCTCAATGAATGATTACTTATCCAATGCATAACATACCTTGCCTAGATTGAGGAGTTTGTCCTTAAAGAATAAGACTCTTTCATAATTCTCCTCTTTTGTAGACATACTCACTTTCTCCTTCTTATTTTTATAATTATCATTGAATATACTTTCTAAGTTCACAAAATCCTTAAGTATAGTATTGGTTCTTAGTTGTATAATCGGATCACCTAATTGTTCTTGGAGCCTCCTTTGATTTCTTGAAGAAAACTCAACCTCATTTTGCAAGAAGCATGCAATGTGTTTGTCACTATCAAACACTTGTGAAGAAACTTAATTATAAAGTATATAATGTATGATAATGAACTTAATATGATACTATTTCCCTCCCTCCTTTATGATAGTTGGAGTATCAAACTAAGATCATATGGTAGCTAGTATATCAACATCACTATTTTTTTCCCTTCAGACTGATTGTATATTAAATGCATTGAAGTCTTCAAGAAAATACCATATAATATGACTATATGAATTAATTAAATATTTTTTTGATGCAACCAAATTCCTCACCTGATGCACAACTAATTCATTATCTTCATACACCGGCAAGTTCTTGATTCCTTTTCTCCTTACCCATTGAAGGCTATGAATCAAATCTTCATACTCAGCCACATTAAAATTAAAACTAAAATGAAATATGTATGAAGCATAATATTGTAGTTTGGATGGAGATACAAACATAACACCATCACCTACATAAACTTTACTTCTTAAACCATCAAAAATCATCTTCTATAACTCATCATATTCACCCTCTTCTTTGGCTAGTAGATGTCGTACTCCTTATTCACGTATGCAATACGCTCCTAAATTAGTTTAATTTACAAAATAATAAGGATCATACTCGTAATTTTTAGTATCATATTAATACAAAAAATCTAAAATTCACTCAATCTTGAAGGAAGTTCCATCATCTAGAATAGAATCCTTTTCTTCACAATTCAAATTAGAACTTATCTCAATGTAAGGTTCAATATGAATCCTTGAAAGAGGTTATGTCATAATTATCACCTTGGCCTCATATATTATTATAAAAAACTAATAAACGATATTCAAGTGAGATATATCCACCTATCTTGGATGTGAAGTCCCTTGATAGGTAAAATACAAAGTGGGTTGGGAGATTAGCCACAACTATGTCTTGTAAGATAGGAAAACTAGGACAATCATGAGAGAAAACCTTAAAGACTTTTATCACTACTACTTTATTGGTAGGCATACAATCCAATATAATTAACCCTTTGATATGTGTCTCATATTTTAGGCTTACCTTCTCAGCTATGACTTTGAGCATGATATAAGTAGAAGCTTCACTATCAAGCATGCAATTATGTACCAACTTATCACCTATAATAAGGGTGAGGTAAAATGGTGGAGGTTTTTTAACTCTAGTGTATAGATCAACAATGGTACTATGATTATTTTTAATATCAACATGGCCATGACTTTGATTTGAGGGTGAGACACTAGTAGGGATAGTAAATAACTACTTTTGTAGGAGTTTTTTTTAACTAGGCATATGAAAAACATCCCAAGGAGAAATGGATGTTTTAGTTTTCTTAAAATAATATACAATGTTTAAATAAGTCATAGCTAATTTTTATTAGGACTTTTTAGGTAGAGGATTACTTGAAATTGGAGGAAAAGAGCAGACCTTACCATATTTTGACTTGATGGAGATACGTAAGTTTTTAGAAATATCACACTTGAAGCTATGTTTTGTTTCTTTGAAGGAGGATTGGATGAGCCTATGGTAATTCTGCTTACACCTCCTATATAATTCCTCTTGGCCCTTGTATTGTCTATAATAGAGGTTCTTTGATTTAGCACAAAAGTGTTTTCAACTAGAAAATTGGTGAAGATCTCTCCTTGCAGTGGAAAATTCTCACTAACTTGTATCATCACCTCATCTTCATTTTATAGGAGAGGAGTAACCATCCTTGAGCCACTAGAGCTTGAGCTCAATCATTATTTGCATCTATGAATTGGTCTTGCTACCAATATTTTTCCTACACCAAATTTATATGAACTAGTACCATCTCCCTTACATTGGTGGTAGAGTTAGAATTGTATGCATTAGTAGACCTATTAGGATTAGGATGCCATTGGCCTCTTCCTCTCACATAATGTTGACCATAATATTACTTATAGGGGTAAGGATGCTAATAGGTACCTTTTTGCATATTAGTTTGCCTATTTTGAGCCTCTAAGTCTAGGAACTTTTCTTTCTAATAAACATTATTTTTCATTTGCCTAGGAGCCACCTTAGTTTTTGTATTGGAATTAGGAACATGGGGTACATCTAGAGTAATAAAAGAATTATGATACAAAGGAGGCATAAACACATTAGGATGTAATCTTCCATCTTGTATGAGACTATTCTCAACTTTGATAACAAGATCATATACTTCAAGGAGAATGGAATATCCCATAGATTGAAGCATGACAACAATTTCAGTCCTAATGGCTTTCAAGTAAGTATGGAACACAAATATAGAAGGTGGTCTCATGGGAGGAGGAAATCTATACCAAGTCTTATGAAACCTTTTGTTAAATTCATGCATTATTTATTTGGACCCTATTTTATCACATTGAGTTGATCTATGAGAGAATCATGGTCACTTTCATTTCCAAATCTGGAAGTCAACAACACTCCAAATTCATCTCATGTTGTGATGCATCCACCTTTTAGATTCTTATACCAATCAAGAGCTTTAACTTTAAGGTACATGGTAAGGATTCTAATGGAAATATTCTCTAAAATAATATTATGGAAACTAAAAAAGTTATAAACATCTCTAACGTGCTCACCAAGTGTGACATGACTCTCACCATTGAATGTGGGCAAACATTTTATGGCATTAGGAGTAATGGAATCATATGCATGAAGTTGAATTGGATTATCAATATTAAAGGTAGGGAAAGAATAAGGTATATACATGTCTTATTCTTTAATATCTTAAAAAATTTCAACCTCTTAAACCTCTTCCTCTCTATAAAAATATACTCTTTCTTTAAAGGGAAGATTAGGCTATGGATACTAAATTGCAAGAGGGAATTTAGGCTAAATGGGCAAGTTAATAGGGTTGACTATTCTAATAGAGGATGACCGACAGAGGACCATGAAATATGGGTGAAATTTTATAACAAAATAATGGTCTAGAACCATATTTACCTTGAATGAGTTGATAAATATTTAGTAGTACACCGATTTGTAGCTGGCATTTGTCAATACTAACATTCACCTTGACAAGTTGTCTTGAAGATAATGTGTCTCATCGGGCATGCTAAAACTATTGTTACCAAATAGTGTACCCTAGAAGAGGGTGTTCAAGACTTTTCCATATTTGGGAAACATGGGAACCTTTAAAGGTATGTGGGTATACCTATATTATAAATGAGCCTCTAGATTTAAGGTTTAACCCTTTGAATATATCATGGAATGTTTATCACTTAAATTACTTCTTACTTATGGGGAAAAGAGTTAGAGATGCATAAATTGAACATAATATAAAGGAGGTGATTTACCAAAATGTATTCCAGATTACCATAATGAAACAAGGCATACAAACTTGTCTCTAAGTTTTAATGAGTTCTAACATGAGCATTTCAATATAGAGGTGAGATGTGAGAAGTAACACAAGGTAAATGAACTAGAGGGAATATTTCACACTCTAAGGATAATTATACACTTGAACAATATTTACATGGTAGACTACATTCTATATGACCTATTATACTAGGAAACCTTGCTTAAACATGAAAGGATATGGGAAGGAAGGATAGAGAATTATCACTTGTCATCACTGGACATCACTTGTAGAGTTGAACAATTTAAAAACTCAAAAATAGACTTACATTACTATTCAAAGGCAAAATATGACATCAATCTAGCAGTGCTTCACCATACATGGTGTGGTCCCTTAAAAAATCCAAAATGATAGCTATTTATATAATTTGAGAGAGAAAAAGAGGAAAAGAGAAGTCCCCTAGGCAATCAAATGAGTTCAACCTCATTTGAACCATATTTACAACTAACTCTACTAGTATGCTTCTTTAGAACTTCCTAATTGATCTAGGTCAACTCAAGTAGTTATAATAATTCATTATTACTTAAGTCATGCTCCATATAATTAAAAAAATTGTATCAAGTGTTTTAAGCTATGTTTTGGCATCAATTAAGTTAAAATAATTAGGTTCATTTATTATAAATTTGTCCTAGTGCTAACTGCTCCTAACTAGTTTGTCATGGTATGCATAGTGGAGAGAAGGGGCATTTTTCATGCAGTTGGTCTTGGAGATGAAACCATTGGGGATTAAATTTATTCCTTCATGGAATATTTTATAATGATAGTTATTTTTCTAACTATATCATGATTTAACTTTCCCCCATGCTTATAGGTCTAGTATAGACAAAAAACCAATCTCAGACTATTAGTTTTCTTACAGTCATTATGTCAATGAGGACCTATAGACCACATATCTTTGTTACTTGATTATAATATGTCCAAATAGACCCATTATGTTATTTTAAAAATTGAGGATTCATATATGTATGGACCTTTATTTTAAAAAAGAGAACATAGTCATAAAATGACACTATAACCCTCAAATCTTTGAACTAGATGTCCATATTAAGATTTGATGGTGGTCCTTTATGTTATTTATAATTTACTACATCACTATGTCTAATTCATGGAATTTGATTGAGATTCAATAGTGGAATGTGTCCTTTGAAAAAATTTCCCTGGTTCACCCTTGGTCATGTCTTTGATCTCCATGAATTTCCTTAGCTTCTTGACCTTTAATTTTATTGGTCATTGATACTAACTCAACCTATTGATATATTGGCCCATATCTCACCATTGATCCTACTTAGTATGAATGATTTTGAGTCATTAATGTTTCCCTTGAATTGTCAACTCTATCCAAGGTTGAACCACATGTCAATTGTGAGTTGATTTTAGATCCTGCCATTAGTTTATCAACATCAGTGCTTGTACCAAATGGAGTATTATTGATCTCCTTGACCTTTTAACTCATCTCTCACCATTAGATCAAGATGTGTGATACAATTTGGACTATTATATCCATTTGGATCCACTATTTTAAAACTAATGGCCATTTCATGAGCTTAAATTTTACATCCACATTCTTATCAAATGGCATTTGCATGATCATTATTTATGTTCATGTAACTATCAAAATTAAGTTCAAAAGGGGTTTTTTTTCTTAGGCTTTAATTTGATGTTTTTATAGACATATTACTCTCTTAGTTCAAATTTAAAGCTCCATAGCTTGAGATAGAAAGCTCAATAGACTTGAAACTTTCATATGATGATCTTAGCATGAATAATTACCTAGCACTATAATCCCTTGGCTCATGGGGGATTCCTAAGTGAAGATAAAGAAAATGTATAAATGAGTTGGTTTGTTTGTTCTAGATGACATCTTTAAGGGCCTAGCCCTTCAGACTCAACAAGATAAACTTGGAAGGCTTATATCCCAAGATAAAATACTCATTGAGATATGAAAATTTTAGACAATTATCTTGGCATGTATAACATTGATAGTGCATGGCTTGATGGTCATGTGAGGCTTTTTGAGCATATTTCTAAATTACATGAGCAAGTTGTTCCATTATGGTTTCCATATGAAGTCCTGATCATGGTCTATCCTCACAAATATTAGTAATGAACTTTATAATCTTTTAATGGACTCCTTAAGGCCTATTTGGACTCTTTCCATGATTCTAGTTTTCATTGATCACCATGAATACCTACCACTTGCATATATGACCCTAAAATAATCCCTAAGACATAAAATGACACAAGGACCAAGATAGACTATGACCAAAGATATAATGGTATATTAAATGACATAAAATGAGATAAAACATAGTTCATGACATTATAAAAACCCCCTATGAAATATTATAACTGTAATTAGTTGACCCATTTTGGCCTGTGGTAAAAATAGTCAACAGGGCCTAGTTAGGGTTATTATGTAATTTTTCTTGAATAGAGGATTTTGAACCCTCCCTAGTGATATTATTATGGTACGATATTCATTTATTATGTTTATTGGATATATATTTATCATGAACCTAATTATCTAATGTATCCCCAATTGGAAGTGTAAGTTGGATTTATCTTCTCTTAGCTAGGATTGATTTATAGATCCGTTACATTTCTCATTACATACAAGATACTTGTGAATAAGTTATTAAAAATAATTATATTCATTTAAATGATATTTTATACAACCTATAAATCCTTAAAATGATGTTATTATATGTATATAGTGGTTTGATGAAGACTATCATGTGTAAAATAACCTCAAAATGGTCTACAACCTCACTTCTTTATGCAAACAAGAAAATAGTTTTCCTCATAGCTTGGTTTAGAAACTTGAAACCTGTTATACCACCATGGGGATCTATATAATTTATTTTTCAAGGTCATTATACCTCTTACAAATCTTTATATATCTATACAATTGGTCAAAAATACCTTACTCATTTGAACACCTACAAACATGCTTGGAAATGCAATTTCTAGGCCATTTTATTATACTTATCCTCTACACATGCCAATATTTTGGATCCAAAAGGTTCTCATGAGATTTAAATATTTCATAAATGTTTGTTCAAGGAATTTAATTCACATTTTATTCCATTTGGAAACCTACACATTCATTGAGCTCTTAGAGGGCATAAAAGTAGTTTTAGACCTATTTATCTTCTTTACAGTCATTCATAAAGCATATCCCTTTGATCGATTTAAAAATTTAAAGAAATTTTATTTCATATACCTATTCAAATTATCCTAATTTCATATTTCCCATTTTACTTGATCATTTGACTTCCTATGTGGGAAATAAGGACTTCTCAAACTTGCATGCCTATAGGTGTGCATTTGAAAGGACTATCTTAACAAAAATATATTATAGTAATATTTATTTGTTGTATATTATTATTTTTGGTTTCATATATTTTATATAAGGTCTATATACCAATATATAATAATTTTACTTCCTAAAAAGTCTTAAAACCAATTTTAACCCATACATAGGGTTTATAGGCATTGTGGTTGTTTTAGCCCTAATGGCATTTTTTTGATGTTATATCCTTATTAACACATATAAAATAATTATATAAAAATTACCTATGGTAAATAAAAACAAAAATTAATCTCCAAAACTAAAATTCAAAACACAAAGGTAGTCTATCTTTCATTTTTCTATGTGTAGGCTTGTATGTGCCTATTTCAAGTTTAACACCCATTACAAACTTGATTTTGAAATTGAATCCTATGATTATTATGGAATTGGAGAATTTGAGGTAAAATTTTGATATTTTTTAAATTTTTTTATAACCTTCCCTATGTATAAAAACATATATATTTTTCCAAGAAACTTTCAACTTTGTCTGTACACTTGACACAGACTACTTGTGCATGCATGAATACATTGTTAACTTACCATTTTTTATCCTTTCATGATTTAAATATTATTATAGATATATTAATTATGTTAATAATATAAATATTTTATTTATACCTAATTTTTATCCATAAACATAGTACTTGTATCTTCAACACTTGCAACCCTATTTAAGAACACTAGACCAATGGCTTTCATAGCCTACCACCTATAACTTTATATCAAAGATGATCATGATTTTTACCATTTTTTATATGTAATATATGCCTTTGTTATTCAATTTTTAATTTATATGTATTACTCCCCAAACATCAAATGTGTTTGCCTATAGGACTATATCTTTCCTATTTGAGGCATATGTATTAAACCAACATTAGAAAGTCACATTGGAGGTAAAATCAATATATTAGGATAATTTAAAGAGGTATTAATAATTATTAAATACTTATATAATGTTATTTTTATTACTAAATAAATCTAAAATCTTCTCAATAGTATCAAATAGCCACAAAACTTGCACTCTTAAACCCTGCAGACTTGTACCTTGATAGTTGGCTCATTCATGCATTTGATATTTGATTGAATATGGTGTAAGAGGAATTAAATTTTTATGAGGTTTGAAACATAATTTACACTTTATTTAAATTTTATTAATACTATAAACATCTCACAACCCCAACAAACCCTGCTTGTCATGCCTAAAATAACATAACAAAGAAATTCATTACCAGTAAAACCTTGACCATTGGGAAATTATATTAAGTTTGATATTTAAAGGATATTTAGAAATAAAATAGACATATTAAAACCATTTTCATTCATTAATAAAACACATACATGTAATATTAAGAGGAAATTTATGATACTAGGGTTTAGGAGGGGTTTAAACTATTAATAATGGTTCATAAAACTCTACCTTATAATCCAAAAACTATTTCCATGGATTTCAAGGTCACAGTGGTGATAAATTCCCCCTAATTTAATTTTTTATGATAAATATACTCATTTATGAACCAAAATTATTAAAATGAGCCTTATTCTCTTATAGGTAACCTGATGGAGAAGTTAGGTAGGATTTTATGTTTTTTAGACCTACAAATTTTGTATTTGAATGATTTTGAGCTTGTTGAGACTGAAGGAGGTCATGTATGGATCATAATCCCATGATATTTTTAAAAATACTTTAAAGGAGACCTATTTATCATGTTTGAGGCTACATAATCACTTCTAAACCTATCTTTATCAAGATAGCTTGCTTGTTATGCCAAAAATACCCTACTAGAATTGTGAACCAGATGATAATGGAGTTCATCTTGGATTGTACAATGATGGTTTAATGTAATAATAATATATTTACTTAATTTTATATCCATTTATTCATTATACTATTTTTGGATGTTAGAACAATGAGCAAATCAATTTTTTCAAAGTGAGTGTACATTTGAGAAGAAGTATTGACACCTTGACCAAGTGTATGGGTAAAAGAGATATAATGTGTTATTAAAAATGTTTTAAATAACTATAAAAATACCTCTTTGACATATATTAATGGTATTATAAATTTAAAACTGATGTCTCCTCAAGTGGTTACACTATAACATTGTAACAAGAAATATGACAAAATAAATGAAACCTTAATATCTCCAAAATTACCTTAAGCTCCTCAAAATTCTTGAAAAGAAAATGTTGATACCTCATTATCTTTGATTTTAGATCCACTTATCCATAATGGAGCATAATGATTTATTTTATGATCACCACATTGTTTTTTTCACCATTTATCACTTATACCTTGAATTTCACAAACTAACCTTAATGTTTCCAAAGTTACCTTGAAATTTTATAAATTGACTTGTAATAGACCTCTTCAAAGATCATGGAATAAAATTATTAGACAAGACATACACATGTATGTTATCATACTAATAAGACCCTAGTTAGACCCTAAGATAACATACAACACCAAACCATATCACTATGACATGACTCTCAATAAGACCATTTATAAGGTTAGATAGCTCAATTATTAGGTTTTGAATAGACCTTGGTTAAGGCTGACTAATTGGCTAGCAATTTTGGTGACCGCCTTGGATAGTTTAACTATTAAACATCTAGACTAGTGGATTTAGACAACCCATTGGGCATGGGGTCACTAAACACTTATTCTCTTCAAGACCCAGATTCATATTAAACATGACATTAGCTTTTGAAACAAACTAAAAACTAAAAATTACCTAACAAGTGCAAACTAAAAAAGACACACACAACAAAGTAAGGAATACACATAATAAAGAAAACATGTTCTAGAAGAACTTAGAGAAAGTAAATCATAATATATTTTATACAAGAGGATAAAATGAACTCAATAGCAATGTTTTATGTGTATCCCATTAACTAGGGTATGTAACTCTTATACATTTAGCTTTGAGAGCTAAAAATCATTTTATTTATTATAATGAGTGATGACATATGGCCCACTCCATAAATTATCAAACTTTGTGTGTCTTCTAGTATTGGCCCTATATTCATCCTATTTGAGTATAAGGTCACCTTAATGGAATGATCTTAGAACAAATATTTTCTCAAAATACCTCTTAGTTTGAGCTTGTTGAGACTCCATACTATGCATGGCATGATCTATTTTTTATTATAATTTCATTAAATCATCTAGTGTAATCTCCATGGTAGCATTATCTATCATCTCATGTTGATTTATAAGCTATAAATTTGGTAACTCAAGGGAGATGGGTATTTTCCATAGACAAACATTTAGGGTGACTTGTAAATGGCTCTTGTAGGAGTGATTTTATCAACCCAAAAGGATGTCTTCAATTTTATATTCCATGCTCTCTAATTTTCCTAGATAATCCTATTAATGATTCTAATTAGATTCATTTTTGTGGACTCTACTAGTCAATTCCATTTAGGATAGTAGTTTTAGGATATACTTAAGTGGATTTTATGCTTCACATCCCAGTCACTTATCCCAGTCCAAGGAAATCCATTACATTAACTAAGATAAGTATAAAAGGTACTCAAAATATATTTATTATTCCTTCATATAAGTTTAAAATATTATTTTAATTATCTTAATTAAAATATAAAACCTCTATCCATCTAATAAAATAATTAGTTGCAGTCAATACCCATTTTTTATTAGCATTTGAAGAAGGGTTGATCATTTCGATGAAATCCAAACCCCACTACATTAAAGGGTCGCCTACTTGAATAGGATGAAAAGGGAGGGATTAAAGATTATATTTTAATATGAATAAGGCACACTTTTAACACTTTATCACCCATCAATATGAGTCCTTGAACAAGTTAGGTCAACAATAACCATCTCTCCTTACTTTTTCTACTATAACTCTTCTTTCAAAGCAACCACCTGATGGTCCATCATGAAACTATAGAAAATCTCTCTCAAACCCATCAGCATTTACACACCTTAGGATAAATTCACTAATTTAATTTATATATATTATTTCATCTATAATAACATATGAGATGGATTGTAATCTGAAATGTCTCATTTTAGCCTTGTCTAGGCCTAATAGATAGTCACTTGTTTAGAGGAATTTGACCATATATTGTGTCTAAATCATGGTAGATAGAGGTACAACAATTTTAGGTTCATATTATAGTGTTAGGATATATTATTTTTTCTATTTCAAGTTTGAATCTAAGTGTTCACATAGTCACTTGCCTCTCACCAACTAGGCAACCTTGATATCTATGTCATGTTTGATGACCTTGGTGATCCAACCATCTATTTTGTCATTAAATTATCTATTAAAAATAAATTCCTTGATTCTTGTATGAGACATCATAAAATTTAATTTTTTTAGGTCATATGCCTAAATTATTTAAGGTTTTTTATAATAAAAAGCACTTTTTTTGACAAAAGTCTATCTTAATTAATAGTCCTCTAACCCTTGGTTGAAAAAAGTAATGTGTTATTCAAGACCTTCATCATTTGATTATATCAAAATGGATGATATGAATTAATCATTTAAAAATCATACAAGGTGAATTCCTTCTTAAAATTAGGATTTACAAATGTTGGATCTTGACTTATGGCTAGTCTGATAACACCAAAACTATCCCTTCCTTCTCTAGTCCAAACAAAAATCCCAATTCTTCTTTGACATGGATGTTAGATGATTGATTATATTATTAAAATAAAAAATTAATATCCTAATGAATTTAACTTTATAAAATAAACTTTAAAACCCTTTTTTATGCTTAGCAAATTACAAAGATGAGATAAGACTTACCCTTTAAGGATCTTTGGAGATACCTTTCTTGGAAACAATGTGGCCTAGGAGTTTTCCTTTATGGACTAAAAATTAAAAAAAAATTATGTTTAGAGAGACTAAAAAATATCTACATATATAATTATATTCCCCATTTTATTTTAAAGGCTATCTTATATTGGTCTTCCTCTTACATCAAAATCTAATTTTACCTTGAATAGCCATCAAGGAGAGAGAAACATTCAAAATGTACTACCATATACAATCTTTTTTTCATGAAAGGGAAAGGATAACTATCATTCAATGAAATTATAATAAAGTTCATAAAATAAACACATAATCTTATCTTTCCATTCTTCTTCCTTACAGGGACTAGATTGGTAACCCAAGATGAGTGTTTGATAGGGGAGATGATGCTATATTCTATCAACTTTATCAATTATTTCTCATTATAAGCTCAATTTTTAGGTTAATAGGCCTTTAATTTGCCTTAATAGTTTGTAATTTTTATTTATCTCTATAATTTGTTGAAATACACTAAGATGAAAAAAAATAGATCACTATAGTCCTATGTAAACACATTATCAAACACTTTGCATAACTCAATGAATGGAAGTCTTTCTTCCTTGTTACATACCTTTTCAAGGGATAAAAGTTTGTTTTTAAAGACAATGACATTTTAATAATTTTATTGCTTGGTATATATGTTTATCTTCTCTTTCTTCATTTTATCATCATCATTTATAATTATTTCAATTTTTATTAGGACTTTAGGAATTCTTCTTGACCTTTGTTACACAATATGATCACTATATTTATGACGTAACTTAGAATAATTTTTTGAGAAAAATTTGGCCTTTTCTCATAGAAAACATGTTATTTGTTTTTCAATATAAAATTATTACAAACTAATTTCATTATCAATAATTGAAGGCCTTACCACTACCTTGACATGTGGTTGACATCTTGAATTCTTAACATCATTAGGGATGTCAAACTAAGCTCTAATTGTATCTAACCTTCCATCATGTCTATTTTAATATATTAGAATGGATTTTGTGTTGAATTCCTCAAAATATTCCATAATATCCAACACCCTATGTTTATAGGACCAAGGAGTTCTTTATTACATTTTTAACTTTCATGAATAATTAGCTCACTATCACCAAATACTTGTAAAACTTTCACTCCTCTTTTATTATCCCATTGAAGGCCATGTACAAGTGATTCATACTCTATTTCACTAAAATTATAAATTAATTGAAATTTTAAAGTGGTATAATACCTTTATTTAGAAGGAGACACCAACATTGCACCACCTCTTACACCAATCTTGCTTTGTGACCCATAAAATTATAGCTACAATACACCATCCATGGAATCACTAGGATTTACCAACTATATAATGAAGTAAATTTTTTCATGTAATAAATAAACTCCTAACCTTGATTCTTCCATGAACTTATATGGATCGCGGTCATGATGTTCAACTTCCCACTCGTAAAAAAAAAGATAAGGTATGCCTTTAAAATAAGTAGTTGGTTCTTAATCAAAATGGAGATCTCCTTCATCAATAATAGTGTAATTAACATTAGATACCTTAGGCACATAATGTTATATATGATTTTTACTAATTATTTCTGATTTTGGTGCCATACATAGTCCTAATAAGCATGTAATACCAATCTGATGATAAATATCCCCCAATTTTGGTTGTGAATTCCCTAGATAGACATAGGGAAAAGTGGAGTGGTAGGTATATTACAAAAACATCTTGAGGAATTGAAAAATTGGGTAAATAATTCAAATTTTGAAATGCACCTTTGATTATACTTTTAGTCTTGGTGGTTGTCCCATCTAATTGTAACACTCCTTTAGTGATTGGATTATATCATAACCCTAGATTATTATCCACTTATTTAGACATTATAGAGGTAATAACACCACTATAAATCATATAATTGTGAACTAAAGACTCAAATATAATGATAAAGACATATAAATAAGGATACTTATCACTCTTGAATTATTTCCATCCTTTAGGGTAAGTGTCATTCATGAGGACTATTATCTCTTTCATTATTGATCTAGCTACAAGGTTGCGATTGTATTGCTCCCATGTAAGTAGATAATTTTGTATAGGAATTTCCAATGTATCCAACATTTAAATATTTATATGTGCCTTTTTCATTTGGTAAATAATATTAATAGAATAACTACCAATATTTGGTTATCGTTTAGGATCAACAACATTATCTTGAAGTTATGAAGATAGAGGTAGAGGAACAACTCTCACATTCTATTTTTTCTATACTTATTTCACTTTAGGGGATGCATTATGCCTATTAGTGCCTTGAAACACTTGATAATGTGGAATATGTACTTAAATTACCTCATTATTACCTTTTATTTCTATTTTATTAGCCCTTGTGTTGGCTGCCACAGGAGTATTAATGTTATTCATGCCTCCAAACTAATTCATATCATAATAATCTCCTTCTTGAAAAATAAAAATGTGTAATCAAGTTTAAATTTCCATTGATTATATCCTACTTGTGTTGGTATTTAAACTTGTGTAGTTTGATAAGATTGATTACCTTGATAAAATTAAACACTTTGAGAAGCTTGAGTACCTTGTACCATGGTAGCTTGATTGCACATACCATTTGAGTACATAATCTATTTTTAGAGTTGAACATAAGGAAGGCACCATGAATTATCTTAGACTATATTATGTTGAGATGGAACAATATCATTTGAAGAGATAGAAATAATTGGATTATATCTAGTGTAAGGCCTAGAATTAATTATTTATCCTTGACCTTGATAATTACATTGGAAATGAGGTTTATTGGCCTAATTTAATTTGTTATGGGGCTGCCAAATCCTATAGTGTTGAGATTTATACCTTTTGATTCTTATAATTTCATTTCCAAAAGTTTGTATAAGATTCTTAAATTCATGTAAGCCATTAGGAGGGTTAGAGAACATTTTATTGACTATTTAGCAAAGGAATATGAGCCAATATGGGTAATGAAAGAGGTGTAAAAGGAGTAGGAGGTTGTAATTATAAAAAAAGGCATAGGAATCCCTAGGAAAACCTTACCAACTTGGATAATACAATTCTCATCCCTTATTACCACCTCATATGTATCATGCAATGTGTTTCCTCCCATTGATTGAATCATTACTGCTATGTCACTATTCAAATCATTTAAATAGTAAAAAAATGCCTAATTTGTAGTGGGTTTGACTATGGTTGGGATTATATCCCAAGTATATTTAAACTTATAGTTCAAATCAACCATGAATTCTTAAAGATCCTTATTTATACTATCTAATTGATCCACCAAGGATAATTTATCACTCTTATCCTCATAATACTTACATATTTTTTCTCCTAATTCATCCCAAGCAGTAATAGAATTAGGCCTCAAGCATATATACCATTGAATAGCCTTCCATTTGAATAAAGTGGCTAGTAACATGACTATCACATTTTATTGTATCACATAATGCATAGAACAAATGTTAGAAATGTTTCTTATATGCTAAATAGGAGTAGTACAATATTCTCCAATGAATTTTATGATAATTCTGAGGTTAGCAACAAAGATATCATCATATTAAGATATAAGTAGAGGGATAAAACCATTTAAAAGAGAAGATAAGTGGAGAGTTATTAGTTATACTAATTGACATAAATAATATATGATAACATCTTCTTAAGTATATATGGGTGTATGATTATCCATTGATCATTTGGGAGTTATATCTATAACTATATGTAGGGAAATCTATGCATAGGTATCCCCTTACGTAGATATGGGTATAAGATGATATTTTGATCATATTGTGTTAAAATAGGTATGTAGGTTTAGATTTAATAAATGGAGGTGGCCAGGGGGCATCTCACATTAATCATACAAGTAGAGTCTCAGCTAAGACAACTCATTTAACAGAGGTACTATGTTCAAATGGGATAGGTTGAGGTTATATATATATATATATATATATATATATATATATGTATATATATATATATATATATATATATACATACATATACATATATATATATATATATATACATATATATATATATATATACATATATATATATACATATATATATATATATACATATATACATATATATATATACACATATATATACATATATATATATACACATATATATACATATATATATATATACATATATACATATATATATGTATATGTGTATATATATGTATATGTATATATATATATATATGTATATATATATATATATATATATATATATATATATATATATATATATATGCCATAGGGTTTCCTCCCCACATAAGTTTATATAGGTTATAATATCATATCTTATTTATGTTAATCATTTCAACTCACAACTCATCCCCATAATATTAATTTTTAAGCACTACCATTTTCAAAATTGGAGGTAAATAAAAAATTTCTACAGATAGATTTGTAACAAAAAAAAGACCTTTTTGGATAAGTGTGTGTAGTAAAAAGCATATTTTTTTATTTGAATGATAAGGTAATTATAAATACTCAAAAGGATTACCTTTATTAGAGGATATTATAATTATCTTTGGCATGAAAACAAGACACTAGTCCTATAACCAAGATGCTTGAAAGCTTGTTGCCCTTTGAGTTATACCCTTTGAGTAGGTTTTTCAGTTATCCTCACTCATTTGACACAAACATAAATATATAAGGTTGTAGGTGACCTATGTTTATATATAATCTCCTTATATTATTGGATCCCTTGGTGTTACACCTATACTATCACAACACCTACTCAAATTTCAAGGAAAAGGGAAAGAGAGCTAAAAACAAATTGATAAACTGGTGATGTACCAAATTTTAGGTCTTATCCTATGGTATATGATTTAATAAAAAAATATAACACAAGTCCTAATATAATCACAAAAATTCAAATAGTTCTCTATCATAAGTATTTTAATATGGAGGTTGTAGTTCATACATTAAATAAGAGGACAATCAAGAGGCCTTGAATGAGGCACTAATGAAGGTTTTCAATAGATAAAATTTGCAAGGCCACTTGATAAAGACCATATAACCTTAAATAATATAAATTATTCATAAATAAACAATAATGAAGAGGGAAAATGCAAGGAGATTGAATTTCAACACTATCATTCATCAATAATTCACTATGAACACACTAAATGTGAGACAAAGAAGGTAAAATTAGTTTTCATTAACTAAAATTAAATTAAAAGTATTGATTTTAGTATGTATTCACCATAATAACTTAGAGGATTCTTTAAAATGTCCTTTTTAGTAGTATATATATGAAAATGAATAATATAAATGGGGTAGATGTGGAGGAAATCCATTATCACTATCATCTATCATGAAAATAGTTGAAATACTAATAAAATGTGTAAAAATAGACCTATTATTCATATTCAACATGTGTTCACTTGTATTTATTATGGAATTAAGAGAAGTGGCATATAAGTGGATATTAATCTCCAATCACTCATATTTTCTCTCTTAAAACAACCCTTTCTTGGTTAAGGAGTTACAAGTTGTTATCTTAACACATGGCCTAATTGATCTTATTGACATCTTTCTACACCTTATTGGCTCTTTAAATACATCTGTAATCTCAGTGATAATTAAACTTAATCTTAGACATATTCACATTTTTATATATGTCACTATAATGGGTATATTGGTGTCTAAACTTGGTTGATACAATAGGAGGTAATGAGGACAAGCCTATCTCTTCATCCAAGACATAGTCTTATTTGAATATTACCATAACATCTTGTCAACTTAATGTAGGATTTTTAGAATATAATTCAGCCTATATGTAAGCTTATAGATCAGTGTTGTGCCCTTAAATCTATTTTTATGGATTTTTCATGCCAACTTGATAGCTAGCTCAATGCATTTAGATATTTTTTCAAGCAGTTAGCTTAAAAGTTTTTGAAAGAAAACTAGAGTATGGAATAAAAAACATGCTCTAGTTAGTCAAAAAAAAAAAAAAATCCTAGTTAATCAGGACATTGACAAATATTTGAATAAATTTGGCAAGTGGAGTGTGGGAATCATGGGATCATAGAGCCAGTGGTTATGATGGTAGAACTCCAACTCAGTGCATGCAACTTCCACCTTATAAAAGATGATCTTAAAGGCCTATATAAATAACTCAAGCCATAAAATGAAGGAGATAGAGAATTGAAGTGAATCTATGATAGAATGTTTTTATAAGCATTCCCTTTTAGAGTTTTCTCTTGTGGCCTTTAAGGCTTAGATATAAAATGGAGGCCACCCTGTATCTAATTGTATGTGCCTAAGCTTGTAAGTGAGCTTATAGGTTGTATGAATTAGAATTTAAATTCTAATTATAGACTTTGAATAGTTAGTAGTGATGTTTAGTTTAAATAAAATTATGTTTATCTTGGTTTACATGTAAGTTGTATTGTTATGGGATGAAATTGTTTATGTTATGTCACATTTTAGTTAATTATGTGATTTGAACTTCATGTGTATTGCTATTTTTGAATTTCAATGAAGTCTCTATATTTTATTAACATCATCATCATTATACATACAAAATGAGTATATCTATATTGTGCTTGTGAACCCAAACCTTATTTAATTTTCATATATTAATTATGAAGAATAACTTAAATTAAATTAGTCTTGTGACCCACTCACTACTTATATGACCCTAGACTTACCCTGAGATAGACCTATGCCTATGGATATTCTCCTCAAATAATCTAATGTTGTAACAATTGTTCTCCCTTTTAATCCTCATGCCATGACACAAATATCCTAATATAATCCCCAGTTCCTTCTCAACTACACTTAAGGTGATTACATAAGGCTTATGCCTTATGTGAATTGATGCCAACATAGATGAGTGTTTAAATGTTGAGCACAAAATGAGTTATCCTATGCTTGTGCTTGTTTGTATAAGACACATCTTAGACTCTCGACATAACATTTTGTTTGCATTTTTAGGACCCATGTTAAATTTTGTTGTTGTGATGGTATGATAGGATGATGTATCAACTTTTTCCTAAAAACATTAAGCATTGGGTGCACTAGGTAGAAAATAGTTTTGTTTAAAATCATACAAACTATAAAGGATAAAATCCAAGAAAATGGGCTTAGGAAAACCTATATGATTATTTATAAGAGGTATTTTTAGGAGTTACCTGAGCATGTGTACAAGTGGTTGGTTGTATATTCAACTCATAGAAGAAGAAGATATGGATGGAATTATGAGTGGAAAAAGGATAACCTAGAGAGGCTTGGGACCCTATATTTTACCTAGACTATAGTGGTGGATAAATGTTGGAAATGAGATTTAAATAGATACGTGCTTGAGTTCACAATATTAACTTATTCATGCCTTAAGGAAGTAAAGTACCAGTTCTTGCATGATCCTAGAGGCACATTCATGAAGGATTTTGGCACAAAGCTTAAGAAGCCAATGTTTGATTATAGTTTTGAAACTTTGATGGTGAAAGGCTAAAATATTTTTTAATATGATTTATGCAAAGGGGAAAAGAGGGATGTGTATATTATGCATGATAAAAGGGGATGAGATAATTGACACCTAAGATCTTAGAATACAAGCCTATAAAAAGAGATTAAACTACCTAATGGATCTAAAACCAAGAAGTACTGAGAAGACTCATAGTGAATGGAAAGGGCATGGGGAAGGATATATTGAAATTTAGTATCATGAAGATGAGAGGTTTAATGAAGCTATGGATCAAGCTCAACACTTGATAGGTGTGGAATTCACTAAGTTCTTATAAAATTTGGTAAGTATAGATATTCTTGACACACCTACCCCATCTGAACTTGTAGCACATGCTCATGCATGGTATCCCGCACTTGAAGATAGTATATAAGTGATTTTTGACCCTTCTAATGCCTCAAATCTTAGACATTTTGAAGATTTAGATTTTAACTTTGTTATTAAACAAATTATTCCATACAAAGAGGTGAGTATAACTCCCTCTAGACCATTGAGTGTTAGCTCATGATAGTAAAACTTGAATTCAAGTATACCAAATCATTTGATGTTAGTAACACAAGGTGGGAAAGATCCCATAATAAGTGGTTTAGTGACACATATGAGTATTATAACATCAATGGCATTGAATATGCTAAAAGGAATGATGGGACCAATACCTACCCCCATGGTTAGAGGTGATGGAGGAATATTTATAAAAAGAGGAAGTAGCATTCTTAGTGGAATAAGACCATCACCAAGAAGTAAGGAAATCAAGGGAAAATCACCCCAAGTGCCATGCACACCCCATAATAGATCTACTATAAAATAACTATGCACCTCCTATAATATCATGGCATAGAAAATGTTGTAGAACATGTGTTAAACTATGAATTACAGTGGTAGTATGAAGCATAACCCAATCAAAGCATAAGGTTAATCAATTTTCAACCACATTACTTGATCATGCACACACTTGGTACAAAACGTTTGATCCCAACTAGTCTATGATTGACTATGATACCCTAAAAGATGTAATTTTAAAATAGTTCAACATACTATAATTCAAATAACAGAGCATCATCATGATAAAATAAATTACCCAAAGACTCAAAAAATGTGTGCTTGTATGATGCAAGTTAAAAACTCTCTTATCAAAGATCTTGTATGATATTCACCCTTACCAACATGCACATTAGTCCATTAGGGATCTATATTACCATTCTAAAGGGCACATTTGATGAATACTTTTACATACCCTTGAGAAGTACTTAAATCCATTCTTATAACTAAGGTATTTAGAAGCACACACACTAGGATTGACCCATTTATGGAGGCAAAAATTACATACATGGCATCCTAATTCCAAAATCATGACACTCGAATTGGACTATGGTGCATTGATTACCAAGTAGAAGGCCATAATAGAACCAATTGGCCATAGAGGAATGTGTGCACTCTACTTTCAAGATACAATGTCTATCAAGAAGTACATGACATGCAAAACTTACCATTGTTGTATTATTCCAACCAAGTCAACACAACCATATATTTTTGTTTGTGTGATGCCTACACCCATACCACTATTGACTATCAGGTGATTGATAAAATGCTTTAAAACTCCATCAAATTAAAGCTAGGGGCCAAACATTTTACCCCATACAAAAACCTTATTCCACCCTTGGATTATACCATCAAACTTTTAGGAGTGCAAAACTTAGATGCAATATTATGTAACTTATCCAACCAAACCTCCATGATAGATGCATTCTTAAAATAAGTAAAGGATGAGAAGGAATAATTGATGATAAAGGTATACTCTACAAGTAAGGTTAAAAGGTCATAGATCATGTGAAGCATAAATGAGTTGAGAGATCAGATCAATGATCAGGAGAAGACCCTAGAATAACTCTTCCATACCTTATAGACTAAGGTCTATGAGCAAGGGGAGATTTTGGATGGAAGTGTAGAAAATGTGCAGGCCAACCTAGATGACTTTTAAAAAGAGTTAGATAAAATACATACACTTTAACTTGCTACTACTTCAACAAAAAATGATATAACCATAAATGAGATCAAGATAGCCATAAAGGCTTTAAGGACTTTAGTGTAGAGCTCTAAAAGAATCCACCTAAGTTTTACGCTCCTAAAATTTGGATGGCATAGTTCGAGGGAGGACTAAGATTTTAATATGGGGTAAAATGTTGAGCCCTTAAATCTTGATGGAGTTTTTAAACCAACTTGATATCCACCTCAATACATTAGATATTTTGGCAAGTTATTATCCTAATGTTTTTTTATATCTAGCTAGAGTATGTAGTATAAAACATGTGCCAACTATCTAATGGCTAACCAAATCCTAGTTAATCTGGACATTGACAAAGATTTGAATAAATATGGTAAGTGGAGCATGGGAATTGTAATATCTTGATGCCAAAGGTTATGATTGTATAACTCTATCTTAGCACTTGCATACAGCCTCCAACCTGGAAAAGATGTTTTTAAAGGCTTATATAAAGAATTAAAAATAGAAAAGGAAGGATATGGAGAATTGAAGTGAAGCTTTGGTGAAGTGGTTTTGGAATCACTCCATTCAAAGTCTTCTCTAGTGGACATTATTGCTTAAATATAGAATGGAGGCCACCCTAGATCTAATTATATGTTCCTGATCTAAAGGATATTTTAATAAGTTTCTTGGTTTTGTTTAAATGTGGTCCCTTATGTTGATCTCATCAAGATCTTTCTAAAAACTATTGGAATGTAAAAAATATACATCATATGATCCAATTATTATTGGCCAAATTTTGGTCAATAGGTAGACAAAACTGGTTATACTACAAATATTTATGGTAATGTAATGTTTCTAAACTAGTTCCATGGTGTAGAACTCATTACAATATTTTTAACACATTTTGAATGGACCAATTTTGAGTCTGGATATGAAATTTATGGTTGGTCAAAGTTGGTCAAAAGTTAATAAGATGGATCAACATTAGTCAACTCTAGTCAAACCCAATCAATAAGCATTAAATGTGGACCAATTTAGTATGGACACATGGCACACATTAGTATAGACATGTGGCAAAAATTTAAGCCTCCATATGGCACATCCACATGGCATGGTGAGACCACTTTACATGGGACAATGTTTATTATTTAAAATATATATATTTATCTCACATCCCAATAATGTGGGATAAAAATGACTTTTAATAGAATATTAAAAAAGTATATTTTATACACATATGTGGATATAAACAAAATATATCCTTTTAATAAAGCATGGAAATATGATGATCTTTATTCCCATAAATGTGGGATTTCATTTCAATGCCCACACTAAAGACCAACATGGAATGATTTAATTAAAATCATATGATAATATTTACTCCCACAAAAGTGGGATGTTATTTGGCATGATGGAAGTTTCAATTATAAAGGAGGAAAAAAGCCTTAATAAGGATTAAGAAGACTATAGTAAACATGCATAAGCCACTTTAATGTGGATTTAAAGACATGGACATGAATTATTTGATGATTTTTATAATGCAATGTTTAATCAAAACATGTAAAGGAAATATAATTCATGTGTGAGCTAAATAAATCCTTATATTTTAATCCCATGATAGAATGGGATATTTTTAATCTCATTAAACTAGGTCTTGGGATAACTACGAATATTATTTAAAATTGGGAAAAGATAATCATTATAAAATGTTTGGAGGGGTCATTTTAAATCAAAATTAAAGTGTGAATAAAAACACACAAGACTTGAGAATAATCAATCAGAACTAGAGCCAAGAGTGAGTACCAGAGTACAGAGCTAGAGCCAAGATCTAGAGCTAGAGCCAGTTTCTAGAGCCAGAGCTAATGGACATAAAAACATTTATTTATAGATTGAGAACCCATACTAGGGATAACTAATGTACAAAGTGATTTTTCATCAATAATCAATCAATTCTGCCTTTGAGTAGGACCTAGAGATGTAGCTTAAATTAAGTGAACTATGTTATCAACTCTTATTTGCATATTATCTTTGTAGCTCATGATTTTGGTTTATTATCATTTTTTAATGTTGATTTTAATTATTATGCTAATTTAAATTTAATTAGTGAGAAATTGAGAATTTATAAAGCATCCATAAAAATAGAGTAATTGGTCATATTTTGGACATTGCCTATTTATGGATCAAGTTTCGTATTAGAGCAGTTGAATTCAATGGCTTACTTTTGGTTTGAATTTGATATTAGTTTGGTTTTGATTTAGTATTTGTAGACATTTAGGCTTGTTAATATTCCATTTGCAATGTGCATTTTTTTGGAAGTATAGGTTGTTTGTAGATAACTATGGGTAAAGCCTTCAAAAGAGATAGGCTTGAATATCTTGAAATAATCAACAAACTAATTCAAGATGATAATTTTTTCCTAAGATCCAAGCTCTACTTCCTTGAAGACTAAATTACATGCTTTAAACTAGAGCTAAAAACTAAGGATGAGCTCTTGATGAGTTGAAATGTGGTGAATAGAAGAAGGATTTTCCTTCCACTTCAGATGCAAAAACCATGATAGAAAAATTCACTATAATTTCATTACCATGTTGTTCTTCCTCCCATTCAGGTTCAAGTAATACTTTTGGTGATTTCAAAAAAAATATTAAAGGCATTGTATATAAATTATTAATTAAAATGGGATTTTATGGAAGAGGCCTTGGTAATAATGGCTAAGGTATATCTAACCCAATATAGGTAGAGGGTCATCCTTATTTTGTACATTTGAGTTATTATAATGTAGGAATAAAAATTGGAGAGTGACTTGAGAATCCTAAAGGGAGATAAGCTTCTGACAGTGAAGTGATTACCCCAGTAGTCCTACAGGAAGATTATTTATAGAAAATTGTTGAGTCATCATCATAGGATGAAAGATGTAATATATTTTAGAGAAGAGGTAATGAGATTTCACATCCTCACTCTTACACAACTTATAATCATAAACATAAATGAATTGTAAAATTTTTGATGATGCACTCTTTTAGTATAAACAATATGGTTTTAATATACATAAAATGATGTATGCTTTTCCATCTACTTTTTATGGGTTAAATAATCATTATGTTGCCTATTTTTGGAAGAGAAAATTGTTCGTACGTAAGTGGTTTCCTTATGATCTTAGTGATAAATACCAATCTCATCATTCAAAGGTGATAAATGGCAACTAGGTTTCCTCTCCCAAGAAGAGGAACTTTTGCACTCATTGTCATATGAGTGGACATTGGGTGGAATAGTGTTGGAAAATTCAACCATCATTCCATCCTAAAAATAGTGAGAAAAAGATAGAAAATAGGCCTGTTACAAAGGTAAATGAATCTTTAAATTCACAAAAAGTTACTAAGTCAACCCTCGATCATGTATTAAATGAAAAGGAAAATCCATTAAAATGGGTTGGTAAATAATTCTTTAATTATATGTTCCATAGTTGATGATTTTGGAATGACATGAAAATAATTTAGAGAATGTGGTTATATGGGATTCCTATTGTATGTTGAAAGGAAATATTTTTCCCATGTTGTTTAACTTTGATTTTGGAGTTCAGATTTTATGAGAGCAACTAAGAGACAAGTTTATCATGCTCAGTGATCTTCTTATATTTGAAAATTTGAATTTCCTATTTAGAATTTTGAGTTCTAGTATAGTCTAATAATTAAACTCATATTTTTCGCTTTGGATATTTTTGATAGTAGTTACATAGGTTTATGGGCACATTGGTAGTGCACAATTTTCCTTACTTATATTTTAGAGTAATTATTGCATATATATGTTGGATACATTTTAAGACCCTTATTTTGGGTAATGTTTGTAATCATAATCATAATGTAGAATTTTTATTATTACCATACTTATAAATCACATGTTGTATAAGACCCATGTGGATAATAAATGTGATTTCTAAATATGGTCACAATATTATAGTACATTTGGATTATACTAATAAACATGTTAACAATTATACTAGGTGATATTTTGAAACTATAGGTAGTTCACCATTTTTTGAATGAAACCAATAACACATACAAATTCTACTATCCCCACACTATATAGGATAGCTTATTCATTGGTAGATCACTGAATCAATTGAACACTTGTCTATTTAACATTGAGATGTCTTTTTCAAACTGATCATTTTATGTGATGTTATGCTTGCAGTGAATTGATGATTTTCCATAGGAAAGGAATGGTGTATCTTTCCCATATCCTAATAGTAGTTTTAGATACCCCATAATCCACTATAGATATCTCCATGAGGCATGTAAAGAACTAAATCTAGTATCGGGAAAATAAACATTTTAGATTTTAATGAAACAAAAGCCTTCTCAATGGGGAGGCATGATGTAGAGGATATTTATAGAAGTTTTTTTGTTTTATTTAAATGTGGTCCATTATTTAGAGCTCATCAAGAGCTTTTTGGTAACTATTGGAATGCAAAAAATGCACACTGTATGCTCCAATTATATTTGGTCAAAGTTTGGTCAATAGGCTATCAAATCTGGTCAAATTAGAAAAATTAATGGTCATGGAACATTTTTGAACCATTTTCACGTTTTATAACTCATCATAATATTTTTGATGCATTTTGAATGGACCAATTCTGAGTTCATGATGTTATGGCCAATCAAAGTTAGTCAAAAGTCAATAATATGGGTCAACATTGGTCAACTCTAGCCAAACATAGTCAACAATAATTAAACATGGACCAATGTGGTATGGACACATGGCACACTTTGTTATGGGCATGTGACACAACTACAAGCCTCCACATGGCACATCTACGTGGCAAGGTGAGACCACTTTACATGGGATAAAGTGTATATATATATATATATATATATATATATATATATATATATATATATATATATATATATATATCACATCCCAAAAATGTGGGATAAAAATGAATTTTGACCAAATACTAAAAAAAATTATTTTCCACACATATGTGGATATAAAAAAAATATGACCTTTTAATAAGTCATGGAGATATGACAATCTTTATTCCCACAAATGTAGGATTTCATTTCAATGCCCACACTAAACACCAATGTGGAAGGCTTTAATTAAAAGCTTATAATAATCTTTATTCCCACAAAAGTGGGATATTATATGTCATGATGGAAGTTTCAATGCTAAAGGAGGAAAAAAACCTTAACAAGGCTTAATAAGACTATAGTAAACATGCATAAGCCACTTTAATATGGTTTTAACGACATGGGCATGCATTGTTCGATGCTTTTTATAATGTAATGTTTAATTAAAACATGTAAAGGACATATAATTCATGTGTATGATAAATAAATCCTTATATTGTAATCCCGTGATAAAATGGTATAATTATTAATTCCATTAAAAAAGGTCTTGGGATAATTATGAATATTATTTAAAATTGAGAAAAGATAATCATCCAAGCCCACCTTTTGTGGACCCATAAACCTATATAAAGGGTTTAGAGGGGTCATTTGAAATCACAATAAAAGTGTGAAGAAAAACACACAATACTTGAGAATAATTAAGTAGACTTAGAGCCAAGAGCATGTTCTAGAGCCAAGAGTGAGTGCCAGAGCTAAGAGTCAGAGCAAAGAGCTAGAGCCAGAACCAGAGCTAGTGGACATCAAAACATTTATTTATATATTGAGAACCCATACTAGGGATAACTGATGTACAAAGTTATTTTTCATCAAGAATCAATCAGTTTCACCTTTGAGTAGGACCCAAAGACATAGCCTAGATCGGTTAAACTCCATTATCAACTCTAGTTTCAATATTGTCTTTACAGATCATGTTCTGGTTTATTATCAATTTTTTAATTTTGATTTTAATTATTATGACAATTTCAAGTTAATTAATGGGAAATTTATAATTTATAAAGAATCCATAAAAATATATTAATTGGTAATATTTTGGACACTACATGTTTATGGATTAGCTCCCAAGCTCATTATGAGCTTCTAGGTTATAATTAATATGATTTCAAATTTAAACTCTTATTTTGGAATTTGAATAGTTATTAATGGTGTTACTTTAAAATACATTTGTGTTTATCTTGGTTTTTATGTAATTTATATTGCTATGGGATGTAAGTGTTTCTATTATGTCACATTTTGGTTAATTATGTGATATAAAGTTCATGTGTTTTGTTGGTTTTGTATTTTAATGGAGTCTATATTTTCCTGACATCATCATCATTTTACATGAAAAATGAGTATATATATGCACTTATGAACCCATACCTTGTTTAATTTTCATATGTTAATTATGGAGAATAACTTGAATCAAATTAGTCTTTTAACCCACTCAATGCTTATATGATTCTAAGATTACCCTGAGATAGGCTTATGCCTATGGGTCTACCACTCAACTATGTTAACATTAAAATTATTGAGTCCCCATTTTAATCCTTACGCCATGTCATGATAATCCCAATGCAGGCCTCAATTCCTTTTCATATGCACTTTTGGTAAGTGCATAAGGCCTATGCCTTATTTGAATTGATGTCAGTGTAGCTGAGTGTTTAAATATTGAGAACAAAAGGTGTTATCCTATGCCTATGATTGTATGAATAATACCCCTCTTATAATCTCAACACAATAATCATCTTTAGTTGAGTTTTTATAGCTTACTTGACAATATGTTTGGAGAGGGTTGTAGGTATTCTTGCAATAAAAACTCCATGTAGGCTTAAGAACTATGTAGGATTTTTTTCAATGTTTCATGAACTTATTACTAATGTTTATAGTTTTTAAAGTCCTATTATGATTCTTCAATGTCGTGTTCAATCTTGAGGCAATATTTAAAATTTAATATAGGCCTATTATGCTTCTTTAAATGTACTCAACAACATGATCGATGGACTGTCTATGATTAGGTTATCAAAACTACCTAAATTCATTAGAATGTGCTTGTATAAAACCCATATATCCTTACCAGGATATCATCATATGTCTAAATGGGTGTCATAAAGACTCTCATGACTTAAACGAACTCAAAAGGGTATGTAACCTCACTTCTTTATGTAAATATGAAAACAATCTTCATCACAACTTGGTTTAGAGACTTGAAACCTATTATACCACCATCATAATCTATATAATTTATTTTTTGAGATAATTATACCTCTACCTAGGATTTAGATACCTCTCCAATTAGTCAAAAATACCTTACTAATTCAAACATCTACAAAGAGACTTGGAAATACAGAATCTAGGCCATTTTCCTATAATTCTCCTCCAAATGTGCTAGAATTTTGGATATAACATATTATCATGAGGTTTATAGAGGTAATTAATTTTATTTAAAGTCATTTATTTTAAATTATCATCCATTTGTAAACCTACATATTCATCGAGCTCTTTAAGGTCACAAAATGTAGTTTTAGACTTATTTATCTTCTTAACAATCGTTCATAAAGTGAAACCAATTGATTGATTGAAAAATGCCATTAAATTTGAGGTAATATAATTCTTAAACTTCCCATAATTCTATTCTCCCACATGCACCTACTCACTTGAATCCCCATGTGAGAAACAAGGCCTTCTTGAGCTTACAAGCCTATAGGTGTGCATTTGATAGGGATATCTTAGAAAAAATATATTTTCATGCTCTTTATTTGTTGTATATTCTTATATTTAGTCTCGTATATGTTATATAATTTATTTAAACCCCTTTCCAATCATTTTACTTCCTCAAAAGTCTTAAAACCTATTTTAAAAATAGTTATGGTTTATAGGCATTATGGTTGTTTATCCCTAATGGCCATGTTTTGATGTTTTATCCTTATTAAAACCTAAATAATAATTCTATAAAAATTATATAGGGTCCTTAAAAACAAAAATTAATCTATAAACCTCAAATTCAACATAGAAAGGTAGTCTATCTTTCTTGTTTCTATGTGAAAGCATATATGTACATATTTCAAGCTTAACACCTATTGAAAACTTTCTATTGAACTTGAATCCCTTGATTATTATGAATTTGGAGTATCTTGGGGATAATTTTTAGATTCTTTTCCTTTCTATGAACCTTACCCAAGGAAAAAACATGCATATTTTGCCAAGAAAATTTTAACTCTGGCTATAGACTTGACATAGTTTGCTTGTTCAGATGAATACATTGTTCTCTTGCCATATTTTATTCTTAAATTATTGTAATATGTTTTAAGTTATATTAGTTAAGGTAAGAATATAAATATTGTATTTTATACCATATTTTTTTCCATAAACCTATTACATGTTTCTTCAACACTTGAAACCCTATTTAAGAACACTAGACCAATGGCTTTCATAACCTGCCACCTCTAACTTTCTATAAAATATGATAATGGGGTTACCACCTTGTTATATTTTCTATAATTATTCCATGCACTTCCACCTTATTTATTCAATCTTTAATTCATATGGATTACTACCCAAACATCAAATTTGCTTTCTTACAAGATTGTATCTCTTCTATTTAAGGCTTGTGTGTTGAACCAACATTAGAAAGTCAATTTTAAGGTGAATTAAATATTTTGGGAACATTTAAAGGGTTATTAAATATTATTAAAAATTCATATCATTTTATTTATCCTCCTACATAAACCAAAAACCTTCTCTACATTATCAAATGATCACAGAACTTGTACTTTTAAACCTTGTAGACCTGTACCCTAATATTTAACTAGTTTATGCATTGGATATTTGATTAAATATTGTTTATTATGGATTATTAAGTTTATATTAGGTTTTACACATCATTTAAACTTTATTTAAATAACCTTCATATTGGAAACACCTCATAACTACAATAAACCCTACCTATCATGCCTAAAACAACAAAACAAAAACAATTCTTGCTAGTATAACCATGAACACTAGGAAATTAAATTCAATTTTATATTTAAAGGATATTTTTACCTCTAAGAGACACTTTAAAATAATTTCCATTAATTAATCAAACACAAACATGTCATTTCAAAAGGAAAATTGTGATACTAGGGTTTAGTAAGGTTTAAGAGGGGTCTAACTTGTTAACAATGGTCCATAAATATCTAACCTCTAATCCCAAAACTATTTCCATGGATTTTAAGTTCATAAGGTTTTTAAACATACATAATTTAATTTTCTATAAAACATATAATCCTTTATGAACCAATGCTATGAAAAAAAGCCTTCTTCTCTTGTAAGTAACTTGATGGAGAAGTTAGTAGGTTATTATCTTTCTTAGACCTAAAAATTATATATTTTCATAGTTTTGATCTTGGTGAGATAGAAGGAGGTTTTATATATCTTATAATAAAATTATATGTTTTAAAATTCTTTCAATGATACCTCCTAATCAAGTTTGATGTTGTATAATCATTCATGTACCTGTCTTTATCAAGAAAACCTACTTGTGCCAAAAATACCCTGTTAGAAATGTGAAATAGATGATAATGGAGTTCTTTTTGGATTTTATGGTAATGGTGTAACATAAAAATCATATATTTACTTTTTTTCCTTCTAATTATTCATTATACTATGTACATACATTAGATCAATGAGCAAATAAGTTTCTTCAAAGTGAGTGTACATTTGAGAATAAATATTTTAACACCTTGACCAAGTATCTAGGTAAAATATATATAAGGTGTTCTAAAAAAAGAGTCAAATGACCCAAAAAATACCTATTTGACCTATATGCATTATATTATACCTTAACACTTGATTTCTACTCGAGGGGCTACACTACAACATTGTAGTAAGCAATATGAAAAAAACAAATGAAACTTTAATATCTCCAAAATTGCCTTAAATTCATCAAAATGCTTGAAAATAAAATTTTGATAATTCATTAGATTTATTTCTATTTGCAATTATCTATCATGGAGCATCATTTTTTATTATATGATCACAACCTCATTGTTTTCACCATGCATCACTTATACCTTGACTTTTACAAAATAACCATTTTTGTTTCTAAAGTTACCTTAAACTTTGTTAAACTACATTACAAAAGACCTCTTCAAAGATCATGGCTTAAAAGTGAATGGAAAAGACACATTCATGGACCCTATCATCCTATTAATACCGTATTTAGACCTTCAGATTACATACAACACCAAACCATGGAACCATGATGACTCTCACCAAGACCATTTATAAGGTTAGATGACTTCGTTACCTAGTTTTGAATAGACTTTAGTCAAGAGTGAATGATTGGGTAACATTATCCAACCAAATCCTCTTACACAATGATTCATTTATTATTCACCTTAAAAAACCAACATTCTATTCTATAATCCCATTCAATATGTATACGATTGATAACAACATAAAATAAAGTAAGATAACTCCCAACATCATCATGGGATTAAATACTATAAACTACAATACCTAAAAACATAAAATAATAATGAGAAATAAATTGATATTAATACATTAATTCAACCTTTTAATGTTCCAATTTTGTAACATAAGAGTTCACATAAAATATCAAGAGGTATTAACAATTATGCAACTAAATTTAATATGTTTTACCATCTACACAAAAAAAATAGCAATTAAATCATGATACATATTTGAACAATTCTCTAATTGGTATCAAATATGCACAATAGTGTTCCAACATATATAAATAAAAAATTAAATCCCTCAACCTACATTCCCAGTCTTATAGGTAGAGATCAATATATGCATCCCTATATTTACATATGTATACTTATATATACTACCAATATAACTTACACAATTATCAAATAGATCCATACAATCCTTAGTAAGCTTATTCTTAGAGAACTATATCAAAAGGTTTAAAAAAGAACATTTTCCTAGAGAAATAGTGGATACATATTTTATTTTGTATTTATTTTATTTTCATAATTGATCCATTATAAGTGTTCTTTCTCATTCAATTTTTCTTCATGTTTATATATCCCATAGGCCAATAAGCCATCAAGGAGTGATTCATTTAATGCACTTATGGATTCTCATTACTTCATTTCTAAGGTCAATTAACATGAAAATGTGTTCAAACTCATCTAATCCATGGCCATTACATGCCCTAGTTTCCCAAGGTTTCCTTTGCTAACAACTGGTTGTGATCCCTTCAAGAAACAAGACCAAACAAAACAAACTTCTTTTCATTATCACTTTATTACCAAATCTAATTTGTGAACCAATGAAAAAAATATAATGATTTAAGTAATTTATCTTGTTTAAGGTATAAAAAATCAAATTACTAAAGATTTTCATGACATTCACTAAGTCTAAATTATAAACTCAAATATCATTAAAAGCTAATAAACCTCATTAAAATCAATGGCAATGTCCTAGGTAATCCTTTGATTAAGTAAAAAATAAAAATAATAAAGCATGTTGTAATCGTCAAGCTTAAAAATTCCATTTAAATATAAATAATATAAATGAGTCATAAGTTTATTCCACTATGCAATTGAAATAAACACTATCAAAATACTTAATAGAATATTAAACAACATGCACAATTTGATTCAAGCCAACTACAACTGATTAAACTTAAAATAGTAAATTTATGCATAGTACAAGGAAAAATATATAGAATCTTGATGTTACATAACACCTTTATAACTTTCACAAACAATATTATATATTTAAGATCTTGAATTAATCATTAAGAAGACAATCATATCCATTTGTGAATACTCAATGATGCTCATTGAAACACACAGATTGAAATGAAACTAACACTATCTAGAGTGACATTTCCATTAAGGTTAAAAACTTATTTAACAAACATTAAAATTCATTTATCAATCAAAATAATTGGTAAAATCCTCTTGATAATGTGCACAAATATCCATCTTATTTGACTCTTGAAAAGATCTAACTTCAACACTTTGGGGGATATTGAAATAGATAATTAAATACTAAATCTGAGACTAAGAAATTGATACTTATTTTATCAATGATCATAATAATTACTATGAATGAAATAACTATAAATTTTTTGAAAAAATCATTTTCCCCTATAGTATAGATAATATTTTTATGGCCAACACTATCCCCTTCTTATAAAAGTGGGGGACCCCTCTGAAGATTCTTAACTTAGGGATTCCCATAATTTCAATACCTTCTACATCAGCCTTAGACATTCAAAAACCTAAACTCCTATTTCACCTTGGTATGACAAGTATTTAAAAAAGTTTTTAATGGAGAGTTGGTATCTTATAAAGATCCATGTAGTCTTCTAATTTTAAAGCATGATCAAGTCCTCACTCTGTTCGAAAAGATCATAATTTTTTTTTCATATTTAGAATATTTTATCATGCTAACTATGTTTTTTTTAATTTTTAGAATCATGATTTATTTTTTTTAGTTACATTCTCCTAGAGTCCTACTTAACACTTCCTAAAGCTTTGTTAGTATGAAATTAAGATTTTAATTATTTACATGGATTTATTTTAACTTAGTCATTTTGTGAAATTTCATAAGAGAGCCTAACCTTTCAATCAATGAAACATGTATCTTGATAGATATATCAATATATTATACTTGTTAGAGATGTTAGATTCTAAAAAAACCTAAATAAATGAGGAATAACCACATAACACACCTATTAATGTGTCAATCTCACATACTTTATAGAGATTTTGGATCCTAGGAGAGCTTAACCAAATGAGGAAGTGCCATGAAACCTATTTAAAGTTTGTTAGTCTCCTAGACCTATCAGATGTGTTAAAACTTTAGAGGGCCTAACCAAAAGGAGGAAGCACCATGTGGACTACTTGTCAGTGTGTCATTTTATTGGAACTATCAAATATTTCAAAACTTGGGAGACCCTGAACTATTATAAAAAACCAAATGAAAATTATATAAAATTTATAGGAAAGACCTAGGATGTTCTAGATGGTTATAAATAAGTATAATTAGGTTTTAAAACTAATTGGAGAATGGCACACATCACCTCAGTATTACATGTGGCCCATTCTATCTCTTAAGTAGGTAAAGTCTAACAACTAGCCATGCTTATGTGGCACTAGAAACAAACAAGACCAATTAGTGAGGACACCTAACATGACCTAAATCCACTTGAGATACGACAAAGGCAATATAGTTATGTGAATACCACACTCTTCCCATTCACTAAATGGGAAACTAGGCCCCAATTAGATTATTTAAAACATCTCATCGTAATCACCAAATCTAGTAGGCAATGCATATCTAAAATCTCTGAGTTAATTTCAAATTGAGAAATGAATAGGAGAATCTTACCGCCAGATCAAATATAAATTCACACTGGGTAACCTTCCATAAACCATAAATGTAGGAGATATGTGTATATACCTATAAGTTGCCTAAGGCAAAATAATTTACCATTATTCACTACCAATTTACTAGAGTTTTCCTCCTCACTTTTAACTCATTCTTATTCCCTTCATCCCTTGCTTTATCAAAGAGTTATATTCTATTAATATTTTCCCCCTTTATACCATGGTTTTTTAATCCTATAACCCCAAGGCTAATCCTAAATATAGAGACACCACCTTCCTTGATAACATAACCTAATTTAATCACTATAAATAAATATTCAAAGTGATTGAAGTTGTGACCAAGTTTTACTGTAGTGATGACAAAGATGAGGCCAAATTATAAGATGCCCTTAGGGTATATGAAATATGTGGGTTGCAAAACTATGAAACTAAAATATATGTTTTCCCATGTTATAACCTATTTATTAATAGGATCCTCAACTCCAAATGAGTTCAAGTTGGTTCCCATGATGTGGTATACTATGCAAGATCTAGGCACAAGATTGTAGAGATATTAGAAGATTTATGTAAAGCATACTACTATAAAAACTTATATTCACACCCTTGAGGAGATGATCACTTCTCCTCAACCAAGTAGCACATTGGAGTCATCTCTCTTGTTATAGGAGACAATTTTTTTTAGATGAATCTCTAGATAAGGGGCTAGTTCCCCTTGATGCACCTTTAAATCTCTCTCTAATATATCAATTCATGTATGAGAAGGGTTAAATAAAAAACTAAGAAAACAAAAAAAGGTGATGCACCAATGTTTATCTCCTCCTATTTGACTAATAATATGCTACTTAAAGACCAACATGGATTTTCTCAAACAAAACTCACAACTCCTTATGTGTTGTCACATCAGTGTCTCACATGTTATATTCAAGAAGGAATTTGACATTTAGGATAGCAATGGACTATTTCAAGAAGGAATGTAGTCATAGACTACCTCTAAAATATCTATACACTTAGAAAAGAACACTAATAAGGACCTATAATGACACTCTTTCTACACATTAGTAGACCATCATGAGTACAAGCTAGAAAATATAATCTTTCACTAGATTAGACCAATAAGATTCAAGTCATCACTCAATAACACATCATATTAGTGGAAAAATAACTTTTATTATTTATTTAAGAGTATTTCAAATATAAATCTAGTCAGAGTTTTTCCAATAACTAGTGAAGGCTACTCAAATGAGCCAAGAGAATGACTATTTATAGATTTGAGAGGTGGAGCAAGCAAAATAAGTCCAAGGGTCACTTGGACATGTGTCATATTGAGTAAAAAAACTACATTTTCATGTGGGAGAGAGGTGGGTGAGCTATACCATGTCACCAAATGAATTAGTTAAAAATGAATAAGTTATAACTGAACCAAATTCCTTAGTTATAATTGAATCGGATACATTTGAATAATGTACAATTGAACCAAATGCCTCAATTACAATTACCATTTTTTACCTTTATACTTGCCTTTAGGTTATCACTAAGCCTTTTGACACCAATGGCTATTTTTTACAGCTTAAAGTTGATGTTTTATGGGCCATCATCCTTTAGGTATTTTCTTCAAACTTTTATTTTCTTCAAACTTCTTGTCTTCTTTTTTCCCTTGGAAAATCTTTATAAAAAATTCCATTCCTCGAACTCCTTTTTCCCATCGTTGCCTTTTTTTGACACTTTTCTCCTTCAAACTTTTTGTCTTGGCACTTTTCCTCAAAGAATTAATTTAGCTCTTGCATTGGGTATTTTCCTTTGGAGTTTTTGCTTTTGACCATTTTTGTGGATAATTTTCCCAAACATATTCCTTTAGACTTTTTATTTTGGCATTTTCTCTCGAGAGAATTCAATTAGCTCTTTTTTTCACATTAATTTATTTGGGCATCAAATTTGAAAATGGACTATTTGGTTATTTAAAATGTTCCTTCAAGTTTATTTGAAGTGGACCTTTAGGACTCTGGAATGACCCTTTGACAAATTTAAAATACCTTTCTTGAAAGGAAATATACCCTTTGGGGAAATCAAAACATACCATTAGCTTTTCTAAAATGACCCCTTTAGCTTCTTATAAATGACCCTTTCACAAATTGAAAAATACATTTCTTGAAAGGAAACATACCCTTTAGGGAAATAAAAAATTATTGTCATCTTTTCTAAAATGATCCCTTCGGATTCTTCTAAATCACCCTTTGACAATTTGAAATAGTTCCCTTTGAAAAGATTATAAGTGCCTTCTGGAAAAACTTAAGTGCCATTTGAAAAAGTTAATTTGAACAAAATGTATGAAATAATTCCTTCAAAAAAGTTTAAAATTTCCCTTTGGAAAATATAAAAAAGACCCCTTCATAAAATTTTTAAGTGACCCTTCGACAATTTGAAAAAGACCCCTTTTGAAATATTGCAAGTGCCTTTTGAAAAAAACTAAAAATTACCCTTCAAAAAATCTATCTCGAAAAAATTGTCTAAAAGAATTCAACACTTGGCCAAATGAAAAATATTAAAGAAATAATACTTAGTCAAAAACAAAAGGCCTAAAAGGATTACTATGCAAAGCCTTAGCAAAAGACCAAAACTAAACTTCTTGAATGAATTAGACTTGTACATCTATTTTAGGCTTTGTCAAAGAACACTTCTATCAAAGAAAATCTACATACTAGTTAAGCCAAAGGTATAGACTTGGGTGGCTAAGTTTTCAAATAGGGGTGCTCAATTTTGGCTTGAAGGGCCAAAATTTGGTTGACAAATTGGTGACTCATAGGGGTAGTATGCTTGTTATATTGCCCAGACTAGTATCCAAATTAATCCATTAGGCATGGAGTTATCTAAGGACACTCAAATAAGGAAACATTGGCCATGACTCAAAACATTAAACAACACACTAGACTCGAAGGAAAACCTATGCTACAAAACACAACACATAATAAGAAAAAAATAAACTAGACACAAAGCAAATAAAAACATAAGACAACTCCCACATGCACATAATCACTTAGGGAACATAAGGAAAGTAATAAAATATGTGTAAAGGAAAAGGAGAACCTTAGTAAAAATGCTTTAGATATATCCCATTGACTGGGATATGTAGCTCCTCTTCATCCAACTTTGAAAGTTGGAAAGCATTATGGTGTTTGCACAATGTTTTCACATATGGGCCACTCCATAAACCATCAAACTTTGTGTGTCTTCTAGGCTTGTTCTTATTTTCATCCGATTTTAGGATAAAGTCTCCTTCTTTGAAATTCCTTAGCATGGATTTCTTGTCAAAATACTTCTTTGTTTACTCTTGGTGGGTTATCATGGTGTGCATAGCTTGATTTCTTGTTTCCTCAAGCTCCATTAACTCACATACCCTAACCTCCATGCTATCATTCTCAATAAATTATATCTAATAGATAAGATCTAAAGATGGTAACTTAAGTGAGATAGGAAGTCTAACTTCCCTTCCATAGACAAGTGTATATGGTGAATTCCCAATTGCTCTCTTTGGGGTGATCCTATCAGCCCAAAGGGCTGTCTTCAACTTGGTGTGCCAAGATCTTTGATTTTCCTCCATTATCCTCTTGATGATACTAATTAATTTCTTATTTTTGGACTTATCTAGTCCATTCACTTGGGGGTAATAGTTGGAGGAGGTACTAAGATAGATACCATGCTTCAAATCCCATTCACTTGTTCTTGATCATAGGAAGGTTAAGGCATTATCTGAGATTATGGTTGAAGGAGCTCTAATCCTTGTTACTATTCCTTCACAAAAATGAAGGACTAAACTTTCATTAGCCTCTTTAAGAGCTAAAAACTTCACCTAGATTGTAAATTAATCTATGGTATCCAACACCCATTTTTGGGAAACACTAGAAGGTAGATTGATTAGGCCTATGAAATTCAAACCCCATTACATGAAGGGTTGCTCAATCTAGATTGGATGAAGAGGAAAGGTAGCTAGATTTTTTTTGATATCAAAGAGAGCACACTTTTGTCATTTCCTTACCCAAGTGTGAGTGTTTTTAAATAATCTAGGCCAAAAGTAACTAGCCCTCATAATCTTAGTAGCTATGGTTCTTGGAGCAAAGTGACCACTAGTTGGTCCATCATGGAATTCAAATAAAACTTTGTCAATATGATCCAAATCAATACACCTCAACAACACACCTGAAAATTCCTTCCTAAATATCACTCTATCAATAAGTACATAAGGAATGGATTGTAGCCTAATGTACCTTATCTTGGCCCTATTAAGACCTTATGGAAACTCATCAATTTGAATGAAATGGATCATGTTTTGTGTCTAAATTATCATAGATAAAGGTGCAGTTTATATAGAGTCATTATGAAGTACCAAAATAAATTCTTTTTTCTCTTTTAAATTTGAATTTAGATGCTCACATAGTCCTTTTCCTTTCACTAACTTGGTAGTTTTGATATTCACATCATATTCCATTACCCTTGTGATCCATCCTACCCTCTTTTCATTCAAATCTATGTTCAATGGAAATTATTTTAGACTAGGATGAGGCACAAAAATATGAATCTTGTTGTTAGACAACATATGCCTAAACTTCTTTAAACTCCTTATGACTGAAAGCACTTGTTTCTCTACATATGTGTACCTTATCTCATAGCATTCAAAACCTTCACTAAAGAAGGCAATAGGTTGTTCAAAATTCTCATCGTTATCTTGAGAAATAATGGTAGAGATTACCTCTTCATTCCCAAAAGTATATAGGTTGAAATATTTGGTTAAGTTTGTACTTATAATAGTAGGATCTTGGGAAATGGCTTGTTTGATCTCCTCAAAACATTTTTTCCTCCTTCTTGTCCAAGTGAACACATCATCCTTCCTTAGCATGGATTTCAAGGCTTGAATAGGTTATAAAAATCATAAATAAACCTCCTAATTAAATTTACCTTAGAAAATAAGCTTTGTATACCCTTTTTATGTTTAGTCAAAGACAATGCCAAGATGACACTTACCCTTTTGGGATCAATAGACATACCTTTTTTGGAAATAATGTGGCCTAAGAGTTTACCTTAATGAACAAAAAAAACACACTTTTTTGGGTTTAGAGAGATCCCAAAATATTTACACCTCAAAAAAATATACATTAGGTGTTTCAAATGATCTTGTGCTTCCTTGGAGAAAACTATCACATCATCAAGATATACTAATAAACTGTCATTTGATTAATCCTTGAAAAGCCTTATCCATTACACGTTCAAAATTAGATCCTAAATTATAAAACTAAAAAATAATTTTCCTATAACCATATGTACCCCATTTAGTATTAAAATATATCTTATATTGGTCACTTTCCTTTACCAAAATTTGATTATACCTAGAATAGCCATAAAGGAGAGAAAACATTTCACTACCAGATAAAACTTGCAATATTTTTTATATGGAAGGGAGTGGGTAATTATCTTTTAAATACATTCTATTCAAGTCCCTAAAATTAACACACAAACTTATCTCTCCATTATTTTTCCTAACAAGAACTAGGTTTTCCAACCAAGATGAATGCTTAATGGTAAACATGATTTTGGACTCAATCAGTTTGGTCAGTTCTTTCCTCATGAGAGGCTCAATATTGGGATTTATTAGACTTTTCCTCTAATTAATAGGATTATAATTCTCATTTAAATCTATAGTATGCTAATTTAAATCACTATATTCCCATGCAAAGACATCAGAAATTTCTTTGCATAACTCAATGAAAGCATTCTTCTCTTCGATAGTACATACCTTCCCAAGTCCAAGCAATTTATATTTGAAAATGTTAAACTTATCATATTTTTCCTTCTTGGTAAATACTATTACCTTATCTTTCTTCATCTGGTCATCATCATTGAATATGCTCTCAAGAGTGACTAGGCCTTTAGGAATCTTGTTACACTTCAATTGCATAATGTACTCTTCATATTGTTGTTGTAGTTTAGACTGATTATTGGAAGAAAACTTAGATTCTTCCTATCTAAAATATTCTATTCTATGGTCACTATCAAACACATTCTAATTAGTGGCATTATCAAGTATGAAGGGCCTTAAAATCACTTTTACGTGAGGTTGGTTCTTGTCCTCTTTTATCCCTTTTGGAACATCAAATTAAGCTCTAATTTTTGCCAAATTATCAACATGATTGTTATCTTCTCTTGAGATATAAATGATGTTGAGGCTTTAAAATATTCCATAAGATCCCACACTCTATGATTATAGGACTTAAGTAAAGAGTTTTTAAATCAAATTCTACCCTCTAACCTGATTGACAACAAGTTCACTATCACCAAACACTTGTAACTATTTGACACCTTTTTTCCTAGCCCATTCAAGGCCATGAATAAGGGATTAATATTATGATACATTACAAGTGCAAGATAATTAAAATTTGAAAGTTGAAAATTACCTTTCCTTTGAGGGTGAAACTAATTTTGCTCTACCACTATCCCTAATCTTGCTTCTAGACCCATCAAATAAAAACTACCACAAGCCATTCACATCCTCACTTTAATTCATAAAATTAGGCATGAAAAAATCCTTCTAATTAATATAATATAATCCAATAATATATTCTTCAATAAACTTGTAAGGATCATGCTCATAGTTGTCATCTCCCCACTCATCTAGGAACAAATTAGAAACACCCTCAAGGGAAGATGATGGAGATTGGTCAATATGAAGTTCCTCTTCATCAATAATAGCATAATTAACATCTTAAAACTTAGTTGAGTAAGTTTCCAAGTGATCTCTATGAATATGTTCTGACTCAATCTTCACTTTAGTGTCATACTTTGTCCTAAACACCATGTAGGACCAATTGGTTGCTAAGTATCCACCTATCTTAGATGTGAAGTCTCTTGATAATAAAAGAAAAAAATAGGGAGGTAAATTTTCCACCACCACATCATGAGGAATTGAAAACATAATGCAATCATGAAGGATCAAATTCAAACCTTTAACTACCACTGAAGTCTTGGCTAGTGATCCATCCAACTGCAAAACTCCTTTTATCATTGGCTCATACTTGAGGCCTAACTTATTTGATATACATTTGGGCATAACTGATGTGATTTATCCACTATCTATGATGAAATTATGAACCAAAAAATCACCAATGATTAGATATAGATAAAAATTAGTTTTCTCATCTTTCTTCACTTGACCATCTATAAATTGAGTTCCATTGACTGAAACCACATTATCATTTCTAGATGGGCCAGCTTGTTTACCCAATCCATATAATTCCTTTTAGAGTGTCTCTTTATACCTTGGTAATGTTAGATAATACCAAAATTATATGTTAATATGAATCTTATTCATTTTTTCCACCACATTTATGGAAGGATTACTCACCTTGGGGTTCTCTTTATGAACATTGACACCTTATGATGTAGCTTGTGGAGGTAGAGTCATAGCAGTTAGCTTAAATTTGGAATCCTATAATTTTCTTATAGTTTAGGAGTTTTATTATACCTTATTATAATAGGATATGATTTAGGATTCACATGTACTTTATTGGCTCTTTGAGCCTCATCAATAGCCCTCCTTTTGGACCTAGTTTTAGAGGCAACACTAGTATTCTAATTACTTATATTCCCCACATAATTAATGGCACAAAACTCACCCTCTAAAGGATTTATGAGGGTATAATAAATATGATTTTTTGATTTTACACCCCAACTTACATGTATCCTTAAAAATTTTAATCTTTGAAAGACTAATTGCCTTGCATTACAATGCCTTGATTGTGCATTTCATTTGCATAAGTCACTTGCTCTTGACCATGTTCAAAATATGTATAGTTAGGCTATTCTTGGACCAAGTTATTTTGAGTGGGGGAAAGGAATTTGGAAGATGAGGGATAATTTTTATTATATATTTGATAAGTCTTGACATGGGTGATTTGGCCTTGTCCTTATACATTGTTTTGGAACGAAGGTATATTTGTTTACCTAAACTGATTTTATGTTTGATATGGCCTATAACCTTTATCTTGTTATCTCTTGATGGAAACTAACTCATTTGTAACACTTTGAAGAAATATTTTAACTTCATGTATTTCATTTAAAGGAGTAATGGTAGGCCTTTATTGATTAGGCAAAGGGGCTAAAGTGGGCAATGCACTTTGACTAGGAGAATGCAAATCAGGGAATAGTGGCATTAGAGGCTTAGGAGATATCTTTCATAATTGGACAAGAAAATTATCATTATTAATGTCTATTTCATAGGTAGAAATAAATGTTTTTCCACCCATATATTTAATCATCATGGCAATGTCATTATTCAATGCTTTTAGGTAGTATAAAAATGCATAGTTTGGAGTAGGTCTCACAAGAGATGGGATCCTATCCCATGTTTTTTGAAATCTAGTATTAAAATCCTACATATACTCATGTGGTTCCCTCTTTATTGTGATAAATTTCTTAGATAGAGATAGGTTATCACTCTTTTCCCCAAAATTATTAGTTAATATATCCCCTAACTCATCCCATCAGACAACATAATTTATGGGTAGAGTCCCATACCAATCCAAAACTTTTCATTTGAAAGACAAGGACAACAACCTAATAGATAAATTTTCTTGAGTGATGTTGTGAATATTAAAAAAGTTTTATATATTCCTAATGTGCTCAATTGTAGTAGTAGGAATATCCCTACTAAAATATGCAACACATTTGAGGGTTGCTCCTAGAATTTGATCATATTGGGCAAGACGCAAGGAAGATGCCCCAGTGAAAGGCATGAAATGTTATATTCTAGCCATCTTGGAATGATCACTAGGGATATTAGGAATGGAATGTAACACAAAAATATAATCTTTAAACACAAAATATACTTTTTAAGGATGAGTGTTGACAAACTTAATCCTTTTAGTGGAATATGGAGGTAGTTGCATAAACTCAAAGGGTGTCTCTTTATCAACAATTATTATTATCACATTTGGCATGGAAAATAGGATTGATCATCAACCACAAACTTGAATTATTCAATGGAGTCACTAGGTACTTAATGTAGATGCTTCTTTCATCTTTAACTATGCCAAGAATAGTACCAACCTTGAATAATATTATAGGACTTAAAGTCCCACCAGGCATGCCAATTTTTTTTGAAACTTATATTCACACACTTGAGGAGATACTAAAATCTCATCATCCAAGTTTAATAATGGATTCATATCTCTTAATATGGGTGAAAATTCTGTTGAGATGAATCTCTAGATAAGGGGCTATCTCCTCTTGATGCACATTTAAATCTCTCTCTAATATATCAATTCATGTATGAAAAGTGTTCAAGAAAATAACTAAAAAAATAATAAAAGGTGATGCACCAATGTTTATCTCCTCTTATTTTATTGATAATACACTACTTAAAGACCAACATGGATTTTTCCACACAAAACTAACAACTCCTTGTGTGTTGTCACATCAGTGTTTCACATATTAGATTCAAGAAGGCATTCAACATTTAGGACAGCAATGGATGATTCCAAGAAGAAATATATTTATAAACTAATTCTAAAATTTATATACACTTAGAAAATAATACTAATAAGGACCTATAATGACACTCTTTCTACACATTGGTAGACCATTAAGAGTACAAGCTAGAAAAGACAATCTTTCACTAGACTAGACCAACAAGATTCAAGGCATCACTCAATAATAAAACATGCAAGTGGAACAATTACTTATATTATTTTTTCAAGAGTCTTTTGAGTACAAATTTGGCTAGATTATTCCCAATAACTGGTGGAGGCTACTCAAATGAGCCAAGAGAATGCATATTTATAGCTTTGAGATGTAAAGTGAGCAAAGGAAGTCCGATGGTCACTTAGACATGTGTCTTCTTGAGAGAAATAATTACATTTACATGTGAGATAAATGTGGGTGAGCAATGCCATGCCACCAAATGAATTAATTAAAAATTAATGAGTTACAACTGAACCAAATGCCTTTGTTAAAATTGAATTAGCTACAATTGAATAAGTTACAAATGAATAAAATGCCTCAGTTATAATTTCCATTTGTTACCTTTATACTCACCTTCAGGTTCTTGCTGAGCCTTTTTATAACAATGTCTATTTTATGTAGTTTAAAGTTGATGTTTTGTGGGTCATCATCCTCTAGGTATTTTCTTCATACTTTTGTTTCCTTTGAACTTTCTATCTTCTTATTTCCCTTAGACAATATTTCAAAGAAAATTAATTCTTCAGACTCCTTTTTCCTATGGTTACTTTGTTTTGGAACTTTTATCATTCAAAAATTTTGTCTCAAAACATTTCTCAAAAGAATTAATTTATCCCTTTACATCAGGTCTTTTCCTTTAAAATTTTTTCTTTTGACCATTTCTATAGAAACTTTTCCCAAACAAATTCCTTTAGACTTTTTGTTTCAGCATTTTATCCTAAGATAATTCATTCGACTCTTTTTTCCTCATTAATTTCTTTGGGCTAGCGAATGACCTTTCAGCTTTTGAAAATGGACTATTTGGTTCTTTTAAATGTTCCTTCAGGATTCTTTGAAGTGGACCTTAGGGACTCTAGAATGACCCTTTGGCAAATTGAAAAATACTTTTCTTGAAATGAAACATACCCTTTACGGAAATCAAAAAGTATCATCAGCTTTTCTAAAATGACCCCTTTGGCTTCTTGTAAATGACCCTTCAACAAATTAAAAAATACATTTCTTGAAAGGAAACATACCCTTTGGGGAAATCAAAAAGTACCATCATATTTTCTAAAATGACCCCTTTAGCTTATTCGAAATGACCCTTTGATAATTTTAAAAAGACCCCTTCAAAAAGATTATGAGTGCCTTTTATAAAAATTGAAGTGCCCTTCAAAAAATTTGTTTCAGGCAAAATGTATGGAACAATTCCTTTGGAAAATTTAAAATTTCCCTTTAGAAAATCTAAAAAATACCCCTTCAAAAAATTTTCAAGTAACCTTTTGGCAATTTTAAAAAGACCCCTTCAAAAATATTGTAAGTACCTTTCAAAAAAATTAAAAATTTCCCTTCAAAAAATCTATCTCGAATAAAATGTCCAAAATAATTTGGCACTTGGCTGAATGAAAAGTCTGAAAGAAATAATACTTATCAAAAAACAAAAGGCCCAAAAGGATTACTAAACAAAGGCTTAGCAAAATAAAAAAACAAAACTTCTCAAAAGAATTATACTTGTACATTTGTTTTGGGCTTTGTCAAATAACACTTCTTCCAAAGAAAATATACATACTAGTAAAGCCAAAGGTATAGACTTAGGTGGCTAAGTTTTCAAATAAGGGTGATCAATTTTGGCTTGAAGAGCCAAAATTTGGTTAGCAACTATAACCTAACAAAGTACATAATATCCTATGAATTAGCCATAGTGGATGCATGGGATAACACCTATCATATTTATGAGGTTTTAAATTAGTGGATAACACCAATGCCAAGTGGGTCAACAAGTAAGATATTCAATCCTATATATTCTACACCTTTAAGGAAGGGTTCCATGTTGGGATGATCCTACTTGATCATTTTTTTAGGGAAAGTGATCGTCTATATATTTAACTTCTTTGGGCACCCCTAATTTCCATCATCCTCAAGATTGATGAGATACTAAGCCTTATGATCATCATTAACATCTAGTTGGTGAACCCTATCATGGAGTCTTATAGTGGTGGTAAATTTTACATGATGAATTACCTATTAGACATTATCTATGAAACAATTAGGTTTAATTCATCTATTTTATCACCTTAGACTCCTAGGGGTGAAGTGGTGCATGTAGTTTTTTACAATTTATATTACCACAACACTAAAATCTCATCTAGTAAATCTATGAGTCATTATATCAAATGATATTTATGAACATCAACAAGGTGTCCATGACTTAACTCTCCATTAAAATAAGTAAATATCTTACCCCCATATGTGATTATTTATACTACATGGATGACACCATAATCCAAGTGGAAGGTATTCATAAGTCTCACCTCCACTTACACTATTAGGGTCCAGATTGGTTGGCTAAGTAAGATATCACCAATTAGTTGATAGAGGGATCATTTTGCTACTACCTGAACTACCATAAAAAGGATTTCCCATGCTTCCATATTACCATATTCCACCACATATATAAAATTATACATATGTTGTATAATATATTGATAAAAATGAATTCTTATGCCTTGGATAGAGTGGAAAATAGAGAATGATACCCCTATGGCATAGTTAGGGCCTATATAATGAGTATCAAGCTCATCTCAACATCTATTATATCCACATGTCTCATCCAAATCATGATATCCACCTTAACCCTATATATGATAATGATGTGTTCACCAAGCTTGAGGTGAAGAAAAGGAATGGAAAGAAGGCTTAACCTAAGCTATCCACCTAGACTAGCCCTATTTTGCCTATACCAACTTAACCCTAAGGATGTGTTCAAGTGAATGACCCATATATTTCAAAATAAAATCATCTAGGGAGTCTCATATCCCTCTCTTCCATGGGTCTCACCTCCCTAGTGTTGGCTCCATCTCAACCACCTTTTATATTTAAGGATACACAAGTTTAGTTTGTGTAGGCACTATGATTAGACATCACTAGTATCCTAATTTCACACCAAAATGTAACCACTATTATGAATATATGTATATCCCTTCTCTACCTTCTACCATCCCTTAACAACCTAGTAGATTACCCTTGGGTTTCACTTGTCCTAGCAGACCCACTCATGTGGTGCTTCTCATGCTTCCCATTGTAATCATCCCATAATTACCTCAAGTTATTATATCTCTATCCATGTATAATATCCTATCATATTAACTTATACCTACTCAATCCATTTCCATTAGTAGGGATTCCTAAGGCCAGACTTTAGTTTTTAGGAGTTGTAGTTGCCTTGTCATCAGTGCCTCCATTATCTAACACCTAGCAAGTAGATACTACTAGACTTGCACTAGTTCAATTATTGATGACCCTAGTAGTGAGTGTATTTATGTATGAAATTACATTAGTTACAATTGAGTCAATGGCACTTAAAGTCACTCTAAAAAATCCATAGTCAGCCTTGGCCACCACTACCACCACTTTTCCTTCTACTGCCATAGTGCAAATTAATTTAGACAAGAGACCTAAGAAGAAGTAAAAGGTGACTCTTGATCCTCAACCCTTTTTTGATCCCTACATGACTCCAAAACATCCCTTTTCCATTATCCTAGGTGCCTAATGATTTGGATTTAACTATCCAATTTTATTATTTATTTTGAACACTCCCCTAATTAGTGCCATGAGCCCATTAGTTAATTTCACCCAAATCTATTGGCATGCCCAAATGTTCCCATGGGTTTTCATGTTTGTCCTTCCCACTTTTACCCTTATGCCCCCACCTTTTCCATTTATATCTTCCTTCCTTACCTCTACTTCATCAATTCCTCATCCTCTCATGCCTCCACCTTCCACCTCTAGCTCTACCACCCCACCATCACCCCTTTATACCCTTAGAGTTGACACAAGATTACAAGATATAGAGATGATTATATAGGGTGATGTAAAATTTTAGTGATATTTTGATAAGAACTCAAGTAATATGAGGAGGATCCTCATGTAAAAATTAATCAAGGAGGATACTTGGTGGTATGGAAGACAAAACATGACCACTTTTCCATAAAAAGTGAGAACATTTAGTAGGGAGGAGAGGATGGTTGAGGATCTATTGTACATGCATAGATTCAATCGTGACATGTCTAAAAATATTATGGAGGAAATTAAGGAGTAACTTTAGGTATTTGAAGCATAATTGAAGGGTACCTCCCCTATAGAACTAATTAGACACGTTAACAAGGCCTTCATATAACTCTTCATAGCTTTAGCATAAGTAGTCAAGGCATTGACTATGATCAATTAGCATATCCAATGATCACATGCATACTTGGAGAGGATTAATCACATAGATATAAAGTGTAAAAATATTTATTTGGTTATTAACAAGGTCATGTTCCTAGAGAAGAAAATCTTGCCTTTCTCTAACTTGAACCTATACTAGACCTATGTCAGGAGTATGAGATATTCAATTGAAGATTACTTAGTATTGGCATAGATGGTAATGGAACCTCTATAAGAAGATAGAGAAAATATGTTGACTTACGTCAAGGAAGTCAACATCATAGTGTTATTCCATCTAGTTTGTACATTTCTTGATAGATGAGAGTTTGAGGGCCACATTGGTCACTTAGACCAGTTCATGAGGAGGAGGATGTTTAAGGCTAATAAAACTGGGGCCAAGGATATTCTATAGCTCTCAACCAAATATATGGATATTATTAGCCAAGTTTTGGAAGTGAAAATTTCCCTTGAGGACTCACTCCAAGTGAACCATAGACTATTGGCCTAATCAAAGGTGATAGTTTGCGAGCCTCTCATGAACTTTGCCAATCTAGACAAGGAGTTTGATCTAGTGGTAGCTACATTAATTTTTATGGAGGAGCAACCCAATTATCTAGGATATAGATCTTCTCTAGCTCATTAATGCATCAATTGAGAGGGCCCTTGGGTATATTTTAGGAGAAGTGAAGAATATTTTATTTATTTTGAATATTTACAATTGTAACAACTTTAAGAGGCCATTATGACCAAGGATGGGTATCTCATGCTATTTGAGGGTGAGTCCCATATTTTATATAAATTATAAATTACTTTCCCTTGTAATGGTCAATATTTATTATGTAAATAAACAATATTAAAATAGAATGTAAATGTCATGATGTTAGTTATACTACTTTTTTTATCTATGAATGTGGTTTGTCATTTCTAGATGTTGAAGGAATGTTGATGGTAGAGAATTTATTATGTGCTTGGTTACTAAGAATTAATGTAGTAGTTAAAATGTGATCTATTTTTATAACTCATTAATGAGTTCTTCTAATTTTATTTTCAACACTAGTAATCTATGTATTTAAAGTTACATATCATATTTGAAGACACTATGTGTAACCTATTATAGGCCCTTCTTTGTGTTTATTTTTAGTGAATAATTATTGAAGTAGTAATTTTCTTTTTTTTCTTTATAATTTTGTCCCATGTGATAATGAGTTTGATCCCCTGGTGAAACATGTACACAATGGTATAACTATGGATGGGCACATAGCTTGTTTCTTGTAAGTATTAGTACCCTTTAAAACCTAGAAACATTCTTTTCTACCATACCCTACTTCCCATTTTTTGTTTTCTTTATGAATCTAAACAAGTTTTTCTCCTTTATTTAGAAATAAAAAATGTGAAATATAATAGTGATCATGATTATAATTGATTAAAAAAAATTTGAGGGTTGTAATAATTATAGAAAAGTATGATTAGACCCCTAGTGGTAACACTACATCTCTCAGATATTTATTTCAAGCATGCTATAACATGAAACCCAATACCTATAGCCAAGCCCTAGATTGAAATAGCTAAAATTGTATTGGATGAAAGTCCCTTATTGTCCCATAGTTCATCTTGAACACTTAATATTGTAAGTGTCTTATGATAGGATTTTGGACTAGAAAACAACTAATACTATAAAGAGGGACATTGAGAGTGATTATTATAGAGTCTCATCCTTGAAAGGATATTTTATGAAGTGTATATTTCTACCCCTCCTTTACATTTTCTCCATTTTTATATGCTTCAGATATAACACAATAGCTATAAAACCTCAAAGTGGGCTAGTAAGGAAATACTAAACCATTAATCTACCCTTAAACAATTTAGAGCATATTGTGTGAGTCACCATATACAAGTATCACCATGAAATACTAATTATTTTTCCCTTATAACTCCATAGGATAGTCTGATCTAGTATAAATAGACCTAGACCTATGGTTTTTCCCACTAGCTCATCTTCTTAATTTACCCCAAATAGACCACCTCTGATGGCTACCCTAATGGCCTCATTAACTAGGTCAACTATCAATATTACCATATTTTTCCATGACCTTATTAGAAAATCAAAAATATACATCACACATGTCACACCTAGAGAGGTAGACTTTGAATAACATGTAATTTCCTATAAGACCAACCTAAGGCTCCTAAATGTGGAATAAGATGATACATCTTATAGGCTATTCTAGTTCACTTTGATGGATGTAGACTATGAATGGTTCCTTAGTCTCCCTAAAAAATAAATTTTAGGGTGGAAGAAATTTAGAAACACATTCCTAGCTTAGTTCAAGCAAGTCATTAACCTTAGTGTCCTTTACCAATAACTTGCATGTATTGGAAGGGAACCAAATGAGCCCATTAGAAATTTCAATGCTAGGTTCCAAAATATGTATAACTGAGTCACCATGATTTATCAACCTAATGCTCAACTTGTGATTGAAATGTATAATAACTCCTTGGACCCTTGGATGGCCATGTTTTTAAGATGGGTTCCTTTCAAAATATATCTACCCCTAGCTTATGTTAAATCAATAAAAATAGATAGACAAATCAACCCATAAGATCAAATGATTTCTCCCACCCTAGAATACTTTACCAAACATTACATCCTTAAACCTCTTTCCTAATTCAAATTATAACTTAACTCTCTCTCAACCACTACCTATAACTAAATAGATCAAAATAAGGCATGTTGCACCAAACCAACACCTAGGTTTTATTAAACTAATGACCAATGAAGTAGATCCACACTTATAACACCAAGAAAGAATGGTAGCTCTAAAAAAAATTTAAATCATACCCCAAGAATGAACCAAGAATGAGTTGGATGATATATAATGTATTGTACAAAGGTTCAATAATGACTTCTTGGGTCTCCAAAAACAAATAAGAAACACTAGTGGTGAGAGATCCAAAAGGAACTTCACCTATCAAATATAAAATAGATACTATAACCACACTAATAATAATCTATATCCATCACCTATAAATCTTCTAGAGATTAACATCCATGAGATATCCCTTACAAATTGGTATATGGTGTTTTACACAACCCAACATGGGGAACTTGACTGCATATAATTCTATAGCACCTTTGATATATTCCAAAGAGAAATGGAGGAATATGAGGTGGTCCCATACCACCCACAAGCCTCTAACACTAATATAATATAAATCTCTATAATGGTATTAGAGACTATGGTTTTACCTGGATAGGAAGAAAATACACCAGAGGAGAGTAATAGTGAGGTCCATGATTTCATTAGTTTTAAAAGAGTAATTATGCCATTAGGAATAAGATGGTGCAATAATCCCTTACCACCTCTACTCCCCCAAATAATAGTTTTACCCCTCTCAATCATGGATCCTAGAATAACCCACCACCTCAAAGAGCCAATGAATCAAAGGCTCCTATAGAGACCTAACTTGTTCATAATAAGGTAGGGTATAACATCATAGAGGACATGAAAAAAAAATACAATATTACACTTAATGAACTTACCTAGACCACTAAAAAATGATACCTTATACTAAAGTCACTTATAGATAAGCCAACATAGTAAAAAGAAAAGGTTAACCATGCCAACATGTTCATCTAAAAAAACAAATTTGAAGTTCCCCCCTTCCTTATGAATATTATATTGTCTGGAAAGAACCTGCACAACTACATAGTTGACTTCGGAGATTTGACCAATGTGATGCCTACTAGAATTTGTGATAAAATAGGGTTAGTTCATATTAAATAAACAATGTGGTGGTACAAAGAGATACATTGGAGGTTAAGGTAGTTGTTAAGCTTCGAAAATTCCATATGCACTTAAAGTCTAAACTTTTGATCTAATAGTTCATAGACATCTAGGTGGTAGAAATTCATGAATCCTACAAAATGGTTCTTAGTAGGGATTGGTCTAAATCCTTTAATATGTACATGGATACTAAATTTTATCATATGTGGCTAATTAATAGAGGTGTCCAATAAAATAAATTTAGATAGAGAACCTGGGATGAAACTCATAATCACAAAATAAAACACCATGAATGAGAATGTGGATTTAGTATCCTTACACGTAGAATTATACACCCTATATATGGAATCAACTAAACATGAAGTTAGTAATGATAATAATATGTTATATTTGTGGTCCCTAATCTTTAACATGGCCCATTATATATAATATTATGGGGTATGAATCCTTCTCATTGACCCATAAGGAAACTGATAACTAGTTACCTATAGATGTTAGTTCCCTTATACTTACAACATCGTAGAGTATAAATCCTTGATTTTATGGTTGAAATTGGACTTGAAACATAGATTCAAATAACTTAAGATTTTTTGAGGTTCTAAATTTTTCATAAACCAATCCAGGAGAAAGTTTCAATGTAAACTTTCCTATATTAGTATGTAAAAACATAGGGCATGGGATCTGATACACATGTTCACTACCTTTAATGTCATTCCCATCCCCTAAGAAAGAAATCAAGTGGATCATTCACTACAAACTTATTATACAAATCTAACACCTCTAGATGAGATAGGATTATAGGAGTTCTCTGTAGAGTTAATAACTTACCCCTATATCCCATATAATGTCAAAAAATTAAAAGTATTAAAAAATGACCATCATATTCTAAAATTTTTTAGTAACATTAGGGTATTTTCAGCCACATCATTGATGAGAAGGAAAGAGATGACCCAGGATATGATAACTATGACTGAGATGACATTGTAAACCTTAGAGAAAAATGAGTATCAAAATGCATGATCTAATTGAATCACATTTTTTACCTTGATAAGTCTCAATCCTTATTTAGGAAGCTAAGGCACCAAAACAAAAAATTTAATAATATTGACCTTGGGTCTTTTGACCACCCCCAAATTGTTAATATTGACCCTAATTATAAATTTGATGAGATTGAATAACTTAAAGGGATGATACTAATATATAAGTAATAATTTCTTGGGCTTATGGAGATCTTAAGATCTTTGACTCAAGTTTAATAGCCCATATCATTCCCTTCAAACTAAATGTGAAGCCTTTTAGACAAAGGTAAAGACTAATGAACTTAATTCTATAAACACTTAATAAGCTCTTTTTAGTAGGAATCATTTTTTTGGTCCATCACTCTACTTGGGTAGCTAATTTGGTAGCCATTCATAAGAAAAATGGAGAGATTTAGCTTTGTGTGGAATTTTTTAATTTGAACCAAGAATATAACATAGATAATTACCCATTATAATTCTTATATAAAGTGATTAAAATGGTGATCAAGTCCTATATGATGTCCTTTTTTGGATACAACTAATTTATTATCAACCTAGAGGATTAAACCAAGACTACATTCGTAATGAAGTGGGACACTTTTCCTAAAAATGAATTCCATTTAGATTGATTAATATCGGATCCACTTTTTAGAGGGTCATAGTTTTTTCATTTGAAGGTTTTATAGGGAAATTCATTTTTATATATATGGATGATTTGACTATCTTCTTGAAGTACAAGTCAAATCACATCCACCATTGATAGAAGATATTTGAGATATGTAGGAGGTATGATATCTACTTAAACCCAAAGAATAATGTATTTTGTGGTACCTAAGGTAAGATTCATGGTCATATTGTCATGAATAAATGTATTTATATTAAAATTAAGTGTGTTGATATTATTTATAAGATACCTCTTATGAATAGTAAAAAATAATTAAAGTCTTTATTTTTAAAAATTAATTTTATATTCACATTTATTTCTAGAGTTTTTGAAATTGTTAAACCTCTAAATGATATGATGAAACAAGAAGCCAAAGTGGAATGAAAGGTTAAATATAAGAAGGACTTATATTACATAAAAGATTCCATAATATAGGCCCCAATTTTGATAACACTGGACTACACCTAAGAATTTTACCTCTACTCTTTCACTTCTAAGCATACCATTTCTATAGTCCTCACTAAGAAGTGGAATGGAAAATAAAAATTGATTTTTTTTCATGATATAAAACTTTAAGGATATATATATCAAATAATATAACCTTGAAAAGCATTCCTACATCTTGGTGAAGGAAATGATTAAATTCTATTATTATATTCTTATGAATACAATTCATTCCATTGTCCTAGACTTGGTAATAAACATGATGCTCAGGAAGAATGAATTGGGAGAGTGCAGATGCTAGTGGATGGCCAAATTACAAGAATATTATCTAGATATTAGACCTAATAATATGGTTTGATTTTAATGTCTCATTTACCTAATCATGATACTACATCACATGGACCAAGCAGAGGTACTCCATCAACATTGGTATTCTCTAATCACCCACTACCCCCTGTATGAAATTCCACCCTTGGACTAGATCAAACATATAAAAGGGACCTCATGATAAAATTAGTTCACTATATGCTCAATAATGGGTTCATTTATATAAATAATTATGAAGGCATCTATCTCATATGAATATCTAAAGAAGAGTCCAAGGATGTTATGACTAGTTTCCATGAAAATTTGAGAAATGGCCACCCCTATGGGAATGCAAGAACATTTAATATCCTATGAGTAGGCTATTATTATCACACTATATTCAAGGATGTGCATTATAATGTAACTAATTATATATGTTTACCAATATATAGGTTCATGTTTAAATCCATTACATTCTTTTATTGAAGGAAAGTCATTTACATAGTGGGGTCTAGATTTCATATCAGTTATCAATCCAAACTCCTCATCCACATAAAAAAATCAGTCTTACAACCATTGATTATAACATAATATGGATTGAGGCCAATTATACCAATAATAATAATATTAGATAGGTGATCAAGTTTATTAAAGAAATCATAATCACCTAAATTTGCACACCTATGTTGTTGGTCTATGAAAATGGACATGTATTCTAATATATCAAGTTTACTAAATGGGATTATGAACATAAAGTCACTTTAAGATTCCCATCCAACTAATACTATAAGTTAATTATTTGGTAGAGTCTACAAATAATAAGTTAATTGGTGTGATAAATAAATATACAGATAGGAAGCCTTGCGAATAGCACTCATTGTTAAAATATTCCCTTTAGGATGATCACACCTGGTATACACAATCCTTCAAATGTTCACCATTCCTACTAATATATGGGTTAAAACCCATCTTCCCAGTCACCCTTAGATTACATACCTATAATTTTTTAAATAATACATTAAATGGGGTAATAAGGTAGACTCAAGGTTCTTAGACATCATCCAAGTAGAATATGTTTGACAAGAGGCCCTCTATAATTTTATTAAGAACCAGGGTGTAACCAAACTATGGGTTGACAAGAGGGAAAAAGTGAATTCTTTTAGGATATATAACTTTGTACTTGTATGGGATAAAGCACATGAAAAGAGAGTCCAAAAATATAATATTAACCCATTATGGATTGTCCCATATCATATCTTTGATCTACTTAGGTATAATGTGGTCTACATCAAATAAATTGAAGGCAATGACCTCCCACTGCTTATGAATGGATAATTCCTAAAACACTACTCTAAACTATCCATTTAGATATAATCTTAGAATAACTTTGGTGAACGTGGAAATTTATATATTAGATGAATTTGATTTTGTTGTGTTTTATTTTGTTATTTGTTTGTTTTTGGTGTGTATTTGCTTTCATTATTTGATTTTTTTTTTAAATGTTTTTTCTAACCTTATCATAGTTTTTCTCCCAAGAATCCCTTCATGCTATGTTATACTCACCCCAATAATTCAAAAAAAAAATAGTTTATATAAAATGATTAATTTTGTAAATGATGACCGAATATTGAAAATTAAAGCCATAATTGGGAAATAGAAGGTGAACCTATAATATTTAACACAATGATAAGCAAGGTAAACCTCCAAGGAACACTTAGAAAATTAGAATCCATTGATTTAGTGCTAATAAAGTTAATTTATAAAAAAATACACTCTATCCAAAGCCATCATAAGCACTTCAAAAAAATAAGGATATTATTAATAATTAAATAATTGAATGGTCATTTGGATATTTGATCCAAATTTAGGTCTTAATAAACTAGTCATGTGTATTTACTATTTTCACTATGAATTATTAAATGCAATTAATTTACTTAAGACACTTTAATAATAAATTTCATACACTTAAAATATAATATTAAATATGTTTCTATGGTAAATTATTATGAAGGTGATATGGACCTCTTCATAATAATGAGATTATAATTTGAAAGCTCTTAAAACTTAAGGAAAAATCCCTAGTATATATTGCATGTGGAAAAACTATAATATATTAAATTAAAAAGTTTATTATAATTTCATATTTTATTTCCTCTAAAAAAAATATACAAGTGCAAAATGATTGAAGTATATTGTAAAAATCATATGCAAAATTTATGACTATTTAAATTTGATTGACTCTAGCTTCAAGTTTACTCAGAAGCTGACTGTTAAACTCTAGAGCTTATTTTTGAAATACAAAACTTCACTGAGATTGAAATAATTGGAAATTTTTTTATGTTTATAATTTCATTTCAAGTTTTGGGTTAATTCCAATAATGAGTGAGTCCTATATGCAATCATAAATGCATCATGTCTATACATATATCTTGGCTCGAAGAAGATAGAGCATACTTACACTTCCAAATGGAAATAGATTCATTAAGTGAGGACATGAGAAATATAGGGATCCTCTAGACCCAATTAGGGGATCAATTATAATAATACACCATGATAGGAAGGGTTCCAAAGCCTATAGTCTAACACAATCACACAACAACCCTAAAAGAGTCATAGGTTTAATGTTTGCTCTATGTCTAATAAACAAGAAAGTAAATATAATATAGTGCATACCAAAGCTTGTGGAATAATATGAGGAGTTATTAAAGAAATAAAAACATTTATAAGATAATATCAATAAATCTAAGTATGACTAAGACCATAATACATGGAATATGAAGAGTAATATTATTTGAACCAATACTTATGATACTTCTATCTACTAATGACAGGAGAATAAAGTTAGAATATACTTACCTGAATGTGAACCCATCAAGATTAAATCTCTCCCTTGGCCAAAAAGTCTCACAAGAGGTTTTATTGTTTTTATAGATAACTAAGAAAGGCCAAAACATCTAATACTTAACCACAAGACTAGATTCTCCAATTAGAAACCTTAAACTAAGACTCCTCAAGTAGAATGGTGGAAGAGTATATTTTAAAGAAGAATGAGTAAATAAAAAATATTGATTGGATTTTTAAATAATGAAAAAATTATCTTGTATTTATAGGTGGATGTCACCCTAAATCCTTCTGAATATGTTGGCTATATGGGTTTGACCCAATCGACCTTATATGTTTTCAAGAGATAAATCACTAGGTCTCGAGATAAGTCATCTGAGGGGATAACAAATCTCTCAAGTGAAAATACCCAAAAATAGTATATGTCTGACCTAGTAAAACCTATATAGTAATAAAAGGCTAAAAACTATATATGGTCAACCTAATCAACCTAGTACAATCAACTGGCAAAAGGGGATCAAGGTGAGAAAAAGAGGGATAAAATGAGGAAAAATACTGGAGGAGTGTGTAAGGGAGGATTAATATCTTCAAGAAAGGTTTTAAGAGATATTTGGATTGGAAATAATGTGGAAATAAGGGATAATAATACTACAAATCACCAATGGTCTGCCCACCCCTTTCTTATTGTACCCCTTACTACATGCACTTAAAGAGATTGAGACTCAATGTGTTCCTATAAGATGTAAAGCATAATTAAGTGATAAAAGTTGAAAATATTATGTGTATTCATATTCCCCACTTGAATATCATCATGTGTCACTAAGGTGAAACATGGGATGTTGATTTGATAAAGAACATAAGAACACATAACATTGATGCTAATAAAAGTTAAAGTATTTTAAGAAAAAATAACTGAAAAAAAAATGAAATGTGTACCTCGAATTACCTTTATCATATGATGATTGTCTATTGTGTTGTTAGTTTTGATTGTGTAGGGTGTAGAGAATACTTTTGACAAACCCAAGAATACAAAACTAAAGTGAACACAAGATAAATGTAAGAAAAGAAAAGATAATTGGTGCTATGAGGATGGGACATACTTGGGAAATTTAGTAATATTGGTGACAAGTGTTATGTTATAACAAATAACCAAGTCAAAAAAAAGAGTAAATCAAGTAACCAAAAAGCAAAGGCTACTAAATACTAAAAAACTCAAACAAGTAAACCTTAAATAAGAAAGGTAAACTCACCAAGACAAACCAAAGATACATGTCAAACAAGATGGTAATAAAAAAAATGAATGGTAAAATAAGAAACAAAATGGTAAAAAAACATTGATGAATGAACAATAAGAATCTTTATCTCATTCAACAATGGAAAAAGGTGCATAAAATGGAAAACAGCATTGATGAATGAGAAGGAACAAGCCAACCTCATGTAACAATCAAAAAAGGGTATGAACTTAGGTGTTTATAATAGTAATATAGTAAAATAATGAAAAATGATAGAATTGAATTAAAGTTGAGAAATGTAATATTATGGTGTAAAGAATGAACAAATACATAGTTGTTCAAACATGATTTTATTTAAGGATAGATAAAACTGAAACAAAGTAGTTCGAGCATGTTTGTAAGAGATGAAGAAGAAGGAATTTAAATAAGAAGGGAAATAAAAAAATTAATCACAATTTATCTATCAAGGGGGAAATGAAATGGGTAGAGGGGAGAATGCATGAAAAACTAATGTAGAGGAACTATTTATCAAAGTCAAGACACTCAAATTAGGTTTATCAAAATAAGAGGACTTTTGAACTTAAGGAATCTAAAACACTTCTCTTAGCCACACAAGTCTTAGGTCAACAAATGAAGTATGTATATCATCTGATGAAGTCTATAGGCATGAAAATTAAAATGGACCTACCTCCCCACAACATGTTTTTTATTATTTAAGACCTCTTGAAGAGCCATCTATCTACTGTGAAGATTGGATCTTGCATGAAAAGGTAGGTAGCACCATAGAGTTTGTTGAAATCCCCTATTCCAATCTATTGGCGTAACACACCCCAATGGACCTTGGATCTATTTGAGGCCAACTATGGATTTTGAGCTTTAATTAGAGATAGGAAATATGCTTGTAATCATATTTTTTGGTGTGATGTTTAGTTTTGAGATTTGTATGTTTCCTTTTAGATATCATTGCTTTTTGTTTCAAATGATTTTTATTTTAACTTTCTTGATGGCTTTTTCTATTCCCCCACTATACGTACTTGGAAAACCAAACATGGGTTCTAAATATGAATTTTATACTATTACATGGGAAAAGGTTGCTAGGAGAGATTACTTCAAAGACCATGGGGTCTAAGAGTCTCATAAATCTAGGTGAAATAAAAGTGTTATCTCGACTTTGACCTTGTTTTATCCAATATAGAGTGAAAGAAAGGGGAAATCAAGAGAAGTCACACATAGAACAATTTAAATTGATTCAAACCACAAAATAAGTGACAAAGGGAAAAAAGGGATATAATGATATTAAAGCATATTCTCTATCATAAGAATGAGGTGAATAGAGGAAAACATGATAATATAGATTGTTTTGCAAATTCCATCTATCAAAAGAAGCAAAAGCTAAAGTTTGAGAATAAAAAAAACATGAAAAGATGGAAATATGGTAATTTTATGAGGGTTAGGTCTTATCCATGGTCTTACATTGTAACTTCATAAAATAGAAACCCATCAGGGTGACAACAAGAAAGTGAAAGATAAAGTGAGGTACGTAAAAATATGGTATTTTTGTTAATAGTGTTAGGTCCTATCCATAGTATTACAAAGCAACTCATTAAATAAAAACCCAAGGGGTGTCAAAAAAGAATGAAATGCAAGAAGATAAATAATACTATGGTACTTCAAGAAAACAAAATACCAAAATGGAGGACTAAAGGTTTGTGAAAGGAAGGAACTTGCTGCAAAGGGAGAGACCCATGTAAGTAACCTACAAAAAGTGTTAGACAGATGTATATATAAAGCATGAAAAGAATTAAATGTTTAGGTGAAGTACTTTTTAAGGAATTTTGTGTTGGTGGGATCTTTGAAAACATAGACTTAATTGGTTTGAATGTGGTAGGTACTTAGACCAAGAATATATTTGACTAAATAAGGGCCCCACCATTTTTGAGCATAATTACCTTATTTATCATGGGTATAGTCTAATTTAAGGATAATATCACCAACATTAAATGTGCAAACTTTAACACATTTTTTATGTTGTCTGGGAATGTGAACCTTGTGTTGGTGAATATATTATAAGGCCAAAAGATGACATTCATCAAGTAGATCAAAGGTATAAATAAAATTCATGTAATTATTTATAAATAATAATACCATGAAGAGATATTTGAAGAGAAGGAAGCTCAACCTCTTAAGGAATAATTGACTTAAAACCATAAAATAGCAAAACTGGATTTTCCCTAGTGGTAGTGTGTATGCTAGTTTGATAGGCCCAAAGTATAGGGAAAAGATGAAGATGTCAATCTATGTAGGTTTCATAAATTGTATTTTGGAGAATTTTGTTAATAATTTTATTAGTGGCCTCAATTTGGGCATTGCATTGTAGATGATAAGGCATGTAAAATTTGTGATTGATCTTCAATTTAGAACAAAATTATTTAACATGTTTGTTTTTGAAATTAACCCCATTATCTGAAATGATGGTATGGGGAAAACCAAAGTGGTGAATGATTTTATTAAGAATAAATTTGGAAATGGTAGGACTAGTTATCTTAACAAGAGGCATGAATTCTACCCATTTGGAAAACTATTTGGTAATGGTGATGATAAAGACATGCCCATCTTAGGAGCAAGGTAGTTTGTAAATGAGATAAAATCCCCATGTGGAAAATAGCCAATGATATCTAATAGTTTGAAGTTTAGGTGGAGGTGAATGGATTGTATCATCACAAAGCTAAAAAGGATTACACTTTTTATCATATTTTATTGCATACTTTTAAAGAGTAGGCCAAAAATAATCTATACAAAGGCATTTATGGGTTATAAAATGGTTGTTATAGTAACCACCATAAATTCCCCCATGTGCTTATGCAAGAAGAGGAGGGACCTCATCTTGCATAAAAAAATAGAGCAAGTTACCTTTAACATTGTGATAATAAAGGATGTTATGTCAAAATACATACTTGAAATCTAGTTTATGAATATGTGTCTTTTCATGAGAGTCTAAGTTAAGAGGATATGTTTGGTGTTCTATAAATTGGATAATTTCTTTTCACCATGGGCTTTATTGAATGGCAGAAACCTCAATATGATAGATAAGTGAATCTGATGGTTGAATAGAGGATGGAGATTTTCTTATTTGTATAAGAAAAGTAGGATTGGAAAGGACTTGATGGAAATGAAAAAAAGAGGTTAAAGAGGAAAGATAATCAATAATGGAATTTTGATCTCTAGGAATAGGCTCAATAGTGAAAGAGATGAAATCCTTAGGAAGATTGGTTGAAACTAGATGATATGTGATGAGGTTCTCAATTTTACATTGATAATCACCACCGACTTGACTCATGAAAAATCATGGTTAGAGTCTGGGATAAAAAATATAGGATTCTCAATGATATCAGCTAAAGGTTGATTTCTTTATGGTTGATGTTGCACACCCTTATCTGAGAGATTATATTTCACACCAAAAATTTGTTTAAGGTAGTTATGATTCACACCTAGATGACTATACCAAAAGTTATACCTCTACACACTTTAAATTATCAATTCAGCTTATAATAACCACTTAAACCTATTAAATAAACCAATATTCAATTGTTATTAAACATCTAAAATTAATGTTCATTAATCAAAACAATCAGATTCATCCATAGCAATAACACACTTCATAATTATTGAATTAATACATACAAAGAAACCTAAACTTCATTAACACAAATAAGGAATAATAAAGAACAAACACAGTTGCATGACAATCAATATTTTAATCATTCTTGTATATTGATCCATAAATTCATTCCTTTGAAAAGAGGGTTCTACATGTATATAAATAGCTTGGGGAAGGGGTCACTTCATCTTCCAAGTATAGACAACTTTCATTACATTCTAAATGAATAGATCATAAGTATTATATGCATGTTATAACTTATAAAAACCTTAGATGTGCAATGTGTGCATGCTAGAAAAAATAATTTCTATAGTTACAATATAGATGTAATAAAATTTGACTCTTTATTTATAATTATTACATGCAAAATTATTCAAAAATAGCCTTTGACTTAGGTTAAATCAGCTCCTTCTTAACACTTTTTTAAAAATTTGTTAGAACTATAGTTGTGCTTGTTTTTATGGATGTCGTGACTATAGTTGTGTATGGGGACACACAAATTTCTTGGATTGGAGTTGTATTTGGAGTTGTAGGTGGGGTCTAAAGATCAAAACTAGCAGGTGATGCTAATGTAGCTTTCTTCTTTGCAACCAACTCTTGATAATGTTTGTAGGCTTTATCATGCTACATTCAAATTACGTTCATATCAAGGAGATGATGTCTAGTTACCCTACATGTTCATTCCATTGGTATTTCATGCTCTATCTTTGTGTCTTATAATCCAACTCAAAATAATTCTACCTATGTTTCCTTATTCCTTACTATGGTCAACTTTGCTTCAATGACCACCAAGTTTAGTCTGTGTAAACTCTATTTGAAACCATTTGAGACTTGTTGAATCATCTGATCAAAATTGGTCTGAGCTACTAGCTTTCCCATGTTATCTTGACCTCCTGTCAATTAAGGTTCATCCAAAATTTGTGTTCCTTTCTTTTCTTATCCTATAATCTTATTCATAAAGGCCTCCAAATTAGACACCCAATCATAGGCATCTTGGGTTTTGATGACTAATAAATTCAATGAATTAGCTGCCTTTAATGGGGTCCTCATATCTAGCTAGATGAATGCCTTATTATGGGTGTATAATACAAATAAACTCAATTTATTTTCATCTTCTCTAAGAATCTTAAATAATTTTTTTATTTAATTTTCATATGGATCTAATTAGATTCTCAAAGAGTGAATTGTATCTAAAATTTCATATATCCTTAGTGTTGCATTTTGTACATCTTGTTCTATACTAGAGGGAACTCATATCACCTACTATTTATCCCTAAGATTTTCCAACTCTTCTAGTTATTTTTTGGCTAGCTTCATTCCCTCATAGATGGCTAAGATTGCTTCAGTATGGGTCTCCATATAGGACTCGAGGTCCTTGATATATGGGAATTGACCCTTAATTATGTCATACCCTTTTTGAAAGATAATAAATTTCTTCTCTTTCCTCCATAATCAACCCCCTTCTAGTGCTATACTCAATCTTTCTTTACCTAACCCACTTCATCAAGATTGTGGCTTTATCAAAAAGTGATCTTACAGTGGGAAGATTGATGCTATTTAGATTGGGCCTTTTAGAAGATGAAGATCTTAACTCCTTGGCCTATTCTAAAAAATTGACATTTAATAGATCTAATAGTTGATTGTTTATTTACACATGCTCCTTAGGTTCAGGTTTAAGCTTAGAGGAGGGTTTGGGCATTGAGGGCCAAATTATTTTGGACCAGTCTATATTACCAAATTTTGGCATGTGGTGTACAATATAGATAGTCTTCTTATTGGCCAAATTGGACTACATATGAAAATTTTGGGTATCTAGATTAGGACACTCTCCTAGACCATTCAGTGGCCTTTTGCCTCCATACTAGTCTCTTTCTAGCCCTGACTTGTTGATGTAGTGTAGTATTCTAAAAGGTCTTAGTGTGGTGTGAGGAGATGTGTAGAGTCTTAGTGTAGTGGATGATCTAATGGTAGAAATATTAAAAAAACTTCATGACCCTAACTCATTTTCCTTACACTCTTTCGAAAGACTTTAAGAAAATTTTAGGATGAATTTGGAGATTTCAAGGAAAAGTCCTAGAAATTGGTCTTGAACTGTAAATAAAGGATCTAGATAGTTTCTAGGATTTTTGAGCATTCATGGGTAGAAATAAGGTTTGTACAAAGTTTCATAGATTCTAATGGGTCAAATATTATGTATAACAAAGACAATTTTCCCAAAAGACCCCCAAAAGTGCATTAGATGACTTGAGGGGATTCTAAATAGAAATTCTTAAGTGAAAAAGTGACTTTTTGAGGAAGTCAAATTGTTTTTGACTTATTTACTTCTCCTTATGTTATTTTTATCCTTATTTATACATGTTCAAGGCCATTTTAAGTCATTTAGAGTGGAGAAAAGGAGTTTTGGTGCAAGAGGATGCAATGTTGGGCCTTTTGGAGCTTTGGTTGAACAAGTTATTTAAGGTTTCTCTTAGTAAAAAAATTTAGATATCATATGAAGTCATCCATGGTGTTCCTATTTTCATCTCTTAGGCCTCTGAAATTAGATCCAAGCATATGGATCACTAGATGTAAGGAAAACCTATTGGCTACAATATAGGTAGGAAATAAGATTTCTACCATTAATAGAGATTTAAAAACTTTAGAAGGTTTATATAAGGAATAAAGGTCATTTAAACATTAAAAAAACTTTCCTAAGTTTTGGATTGCATAGATAGGCTTCTAGTCCTTCATGCTAAGGAAAAACCTTTTTGGTGTAGTTTTGGATAGCTCTATGAGGGCCTGAGGTTTTCACTCGATATGGTTAGGAGAAAGAGATTTGGGTTAGAATATATTTTTAAGTTATAGGGACCATATTTTCCTTCCACATTTTGGTATTGGTTGTCTGGTTCATCTCACCATCTTTATGAACACTCGTTAATAGTGTAGGAGGGTCTAGATGGCTTATTCATCCAGATAGGGACCAAGTTTTCTTCTATTTAGTCACTTCAAAATTAAATGAGGAATAATGGTTTAGTGGAGTTATTTTAGGGTTAAATAGGATTTATTAAACTTTGTTTCATCAGGTAACTCCTTCTAGGAAGGTACTTATATCATAAAACTTGTTTCCTACACTATCCTTATGAATGGTCTTTTGGGTCAATTTTAGAGCAGAGTATGAGTTGTTAAGCAAATGTTTCCATATTATAATGTTATATATTTAAACCTTCACACCAATAATTAAATCATGAAGAGGTTATTGAGCCTCCAAGTTGAAAACAACCTCCTTTGTTATTAAGAGACTTCATTGCTAGCATGCAGGTTGTGTTCCATCAAATTATGGGACTTGTATACCTGAAGGGGGCCTTCAAATAAAATGTAAGATCTTAAACATAATGATAATAATATAATTTATAATATTACTTAATTTTAATGGTCTCAATCATCCCTATGAATATTGGTTGAAGTCTTGAGGGGATGATTGGCATGTTTATGATTTGAAGGAATTAAGTACAGGAGATTAGAGTGTTGTTTGTAGGATATTCAAGTTATAAAACAACTCATAGTCCATGGAATACCTAGTTTTCACCATATACCCACTTGAATTTCATGTTTTAAACCATTATTAAAAGACTAAACATGCATGTCTCATTGTGATATACAAACTAGGTATGGATAAAGAAGGCTACAACTAAGCCCAGTTGTAGAGGTTTGAGGTAGAGTATCAAGAGACTTTGGAGGTTTTTGAACCCATGGAAGGTTCCCATTATGGTCTATGAATTTATACTATGTCTTGATGGTAATGGTGAATGGATCAATAACCTTCAACAACATATATGCAATGAAGACTTGAATCAAATGATAAATCAAAAACTTTACCTTAGTTTCTCCAAAGTTATGTTTTGCTCGTACATAATAGCATGCCATAGTGGATATATTTGAGGTATAGGTTGGTCTAATCACTCCCAATGAAATGTATGCCTAGATAATAACATGATAATATAAGATATGAGTCATTTTATTAAGGGAGAATGATGATCATTTAGTGTTTCAACCTAGTTTAGTGCTGACTGGAAACACTCAATGTTATATGGTGCTTCCTAGTCCCAAAATCAATCTTGAGGCAATTAAAAGTGAATTATTGTATATGGATGAGAATTAGGATTGTAAAATGGTCTAAAAGATAGATATGGATACAATTAATGACCTTATATAAATCTAATGAGTGTAATTCATCTATGTTGAATACATGTATACCTACAGGGGTTTCCCAACAATAATCACCACCTACAACAGGGTTTGAAGGAGTTAAAGTATGTCAATACTCCACTAGGACCAAATATGTGAGGAAGAGTGTCATGTATCTAGTATCCATGGGGTTTTATGCTTAGGTTTGAAGAGTAACTTCAATGGTGTGAATATTTCAATTTGAATGAAGTTCATTTGCAAGGTAACATAGCTAAGACTAACAAAATATCCACCTACAACCATCATTTTTGGGGCTTAGATAGTGGTATTGGTATGGATTCAAAGTTTTATTCAAGGTTATTGGTAAGATAATGGAGTTGTTTGAACACTAATTAAAGGTAAGAACATCATCCAAAAGATTCAGAGAAGGAACTAGGAAAGGTTCTTGGATGTCTATAGGTTTGGTAGAGAGTTTGAACCTCACTATAGTGTTTGAGAATCTTAAGAATATAATAATCAGTCATAAAACAAATTTTTATAGTAATCACCTTCAAATTTTAGTGCAATTCATGCACTTTAGGGCTAGTATATGCAAGCAGGCCTATATATTATACTAGTAATGGTTTCATCCATATGATAAGGGTAGTGTTTCAAGGCATAAGATATATATTAGAAGATAAAGATAAAATTTTAATGACATTTAAACATATCATGAATAATAATATCTTAGTTTAGTAGAGGAAAGTCACCAAATTCAATACCAAGGGCTATATAGACTATGATTACAAGAAACCCTAGGGTAATGAAACCAATGCATATAGAGCATAGGCTGACTTTAAGGCTAAGATAAAATAATGGTTATCACTAAAATAACATGGTTAAGGAATTTAAAACTCCATACACCTTATTATTGTAGGATAAACCTTGAAGACCTTTGTTGTTTCCATACACACATAGGGAGTATTAAGGGACCTTGAAGAGCAAAGTTAAATTTTGATCATTTGAAGAGGAGAATATGTTTATATTAGGTAGTAAAAATTTAATCATGGTGGTTTTGATACTCATATGATCTTATAGGTCCTTCACACCTCAAATACTTAGATTTGGCCAATTAGGCCTAGGAACTAGTTTTAGGCCTAAAACACATCTAATAACAAGAGGACCTGACAGACCCTATCAAGCAAATATGAAATCATGAGAAGGTATGATGAGATGTTTAAAGTCCATTAAGATGATAAAAATTAGGGAAAGACAATTAAAAGTTCAATTTGGTCCTTAAGGATAAATTCAAACTATAATAATCTTGACACCCATTTCGACCCTCCTATTCAAATGTTCATACCTTTCACCCCATAAAGAATCAGGCCAAATGATTTTATTATGTTATAAAAAACTATATTTAATTTAAATACATTAAGGATTGATTTTTGTTGAGGGACTAAGGTTTATTAACTATCGTTAAGAACATAAATAGGTCTAGAATGCATGTAAAACCCCATGAGCAAACATTTTATGTATGTATCTTTACATACCTTCTACATGGGAACCCAAGGTTGTATATAATTTTTAAGGGTTATATGTTATAAATATTCATGGAAACATGTTATGGAATGGAGGTCTATATTTTATGAACAATCATTAAGAAGGTAGGCTTGTTTAAGTTACTAAAGACCTTGTTATGACCAATTTTGAGTTTTTGAGCTTAAAATGCCATGAAATAACCTTAAATAGTTTGGAAACCACCTAAAAATGTAGGGGAATCTCTAAATATCATGTTTGACCTATTTTTTAGAAGAAATTGGTATGTGTGGGTGCCTAAGAGGCCCAAAATGGCCTAAAAATGCCTATTTTTGTAGGTTTCCAAAGAAATAAATATTATAAATGAATGGAAGAGGCCTAATGGTACCTTAATAGATATTTTATGGAACTATGATCTCTTTTTATGGATTTCTATAGTGTCTTACTAAGCTGAAAGGTTAAAAAATCCAAATTTTCTAATAATTTGTGAATGGTTACAGGTTTAATGGATATTTTTGCCATTGTTTCAGGTCTTGAAAGTGCCATAAAACTTTATTTTATCCATAATAATAATTATATGGATGTCTAAAATCCTTCTACAGGTCCAAAAGTGGCTCTCATTATGATAACTAGCCTTAGGATCAGGATTTAAAATAGCTAGTTGAAGGTGGCCTGAGCTTGAAGACCTCCATTAATGGAGTACAAGAGATTTTTAGGTTTCATGGTGTCTCTTTTAGGTTGGAGGAGATAATTTGAGTTGAAAAAAAACATGAAAAAATAAACACTCAAATTTAACCTTTAAGGTCAGTGCAAGTATCAAATACCAAGATCCCTAACCATGTTGTCAAGTAACTTCTAGAAGCCAAGTGGAATGGCACATAGAAGTCAAGTGAAGGAGTTTGGGAGTTGAGGATAAAAGTGGATCATTAAATAACACTTATATATATTTGAAGACTTTTCTCAAAGTTAGTGGTGTGTGACATCATCTTCCTTAAATAATGTTGTGTTTTGGTGCCTTTTTAGGCCAATAGGAGATCTTGAAGACCCTTTTGACCTTTGATGGTTAATTTGATAAGAGAGGATCAATTCTTAAGTAATCTAAATGTTGTTGAGACTCCATGAAAGGTGGTTGAGTGACATTTATTGAATTATGAGAGCTTTCTTCTCCTCTCTTCCTTTTTCTCCTATATATCCATTTTCTTCCCCATTTGTAACATATACTCTCATTTTGACAAGGTAAAACCCTATAAAAATTTGTAAAAATAGCCTTTTTAAGTAATAAGATAACTTATTTTACCTATCTCTTACTTACATCTAGTGATCTAGTTCATTTGTGTATGATTGCCTTATGAAGAGGTGTTATTCCTTAGTGATTGTCCTTATTTTTTGCCTTTTTATAGGTACTCCACCATTGTTTCAAGTTTGAACTTGTGATTTTTTATCATTGATGAAGGTATAGTGTGAGTTTGATACTCTTTTATGTTTCATCTCTTATCAAGTGGGCCTAATTTTAGAAATATTGATGGAAAATGACTAGTATAAGAGATTATGTGAGTGAGGGTTGTCTTTTAGCTACCTTAGTGTTAGTTTCATGAAATTTGGAGTTTATTTCATTTTGTTACATCACCTTTTTTGTGTTTTTAGTCATCCTTTGTAACCCTTTTATCCCTTTTCCAAGTAAAATTAGTAGTTTAGGTGAGCTACCAAGAGAAACCAGCCTTCTCTAGAGGTTCAACCCCACCATAGGATACCCACAACTTGGGTTTGATCCCATTTTGTATCCAAGAGTGAGATAGCTTGAATAACCTTTTCACAAGGGTGAAATTCTATGCTACAATATTTTTTGGCATGCCTGGTGGGACTACAACATTCTTCACTTCATTAAAGTATTCTTGGTGTTGCTCTTTAGTATAATTAGCCTTTGAAGTCACATTTTCAAACATAAATGGTGACCCCACTATGAACATCAGCTGGTCAAGTATATTAAGTGCCCAAAATTAGAACCTTGATATGTATACTCAAACCTCTTTGGATCAACATGCTTATTCTACACCTCATCATCACTCATATCAAGCTAATAACATTTATGTGTTCCCCCAAGTGACCCTCAAGTAACCTATGAACCTTATCATGGACTTTTCCCCTTACCACCCTTATGTATGACCAAGATTAGCCTCCTTTGCTTTCAAATTGATCAATTGATTCCCCTTGTCAAGACTATGTTTATATTGTTACATCCTTGTCAGGATTCAAGCAATCATTATGATATTATATTAAGTTAATAAAGGATATTGGTAGGGGTTTAGATTTTTTTTCATTCATCCCTATTAATTTTATACAAGAGGAAATGAGTTATATTTAGTTGGTCAAGAACATTAGGTTAGTTTGTGATGGTGAATAATGGGTAGTTTGTGAGAGGGAGGACAAAGTGATGTTGAAAATCATAGTCTAAAGCTTGGAGAGTGTGTTGACATCTTTATGAAGATCAACATGATCATTTAAATAAATCTTATGTTCCCTCTCCCCTCTAGGAGCCTCTAGATCAACCTCCTTTACATTTAAATATGCCCCCTAGCCAACCTTGTCAAGTCTTATCATTGTAAATAATTAGAGAAACAATTTTAGATCAAGGGAGAGAAATCATGAAAATTAATAAGGAGGTTGGACTTGGACAATAATTCCCCATTTAGGCCATGGAAGGGATATGGAGCTTCTTTCATGAGTTTTGGAGTGTGTGGGCATCCATTAATTAAGGTGACTATCCACATGTTGAGAAGCTAGAGATGGAGTGGGTACTATCCATTGAAGAAGTGTTAAAGAATTGGGAGAGAGAACATATAAAACCAAAAAAAAATAGTTTGCCTTCTTCTACCCATAAAAACACTCTCCTTGAAGAGCATGAATCCATCCCACCATGGATATCTCCTTATGCCAATGATCCTAGTTATACAATGCCCTCACTATTGAGACCACTCTTTCCTAGGCCTATTCAAGAATAATAAGACAACAAAGTGGCTATACCTCGTACATTTCCATCTTGTAAATCATTAAAAGAGAACCTTAAAAATAAAGAGGAGGTACCTATAGAGATGGTCCAAGAATATTTCCAAAAGGATGAAGGAGGGTTTGGCCTATTTTAAGAGTTTCCATTCAATTGTTTTGATCATGAAAATGAACAACATGAAACCTTTGAAATGGTTATAGTAAATAGTCAATTAGCCAACCATGGAAATGAGGCCCTTGAGGAGATCATAGAGAATTTCTTAGAGTCTCTTAAAAAGCTTAAGGATCCTACTTTAGTGGAGTTTCAAGTGTATATTATGAATAAAGTAGTGGATCAATATATTTGGCATGGGTTTGACATTTTTGAATTGGTCCTTAAATAAGACATATCAAACTCTCTCAAGATAATCATGAACTAGACTTTAAATGGACTATTGAACATCTATTATGAAATTATGAGAAAAAAGACAAATCATATTGTCATATATTATATCATGAAGAGAGATTTGTTAGTGGTTTTAGGAAAGAAAATGAAGAAGATCAGAATGATGTTGGAACAATTGATTAATCTCTAAATGATGTGTCACTTGGAGGTAGTATTTATATCTTTAGGTTTGAAGAAAATTGGTCAAATAAATATCCTCAAAATCATGATGAGGTAGACCTTTCTTACAATGATGATCCTCCCTTATATATTGATGAAGAAGAGCAATCTAGCTACTATAGATTAAGTCTTGGTGAAGTTGAGACTATCTCTCTTACAAGTGACTAAGAAGAAGTTACCTTTTGGTATGAACTAGAGCTCCTTTGCCTAAGGATAGATAGTCAACCTTTAAATTCAAAAGAGTCATCAAGTGAAAAATTTTCTTGTGATCCTATAACCCATCATGGAGTGGGCTTAGAGAGATTTCCCAAGGATAAATAGCACCATCCAAAAATTCTTGAACCAGTAAGGGATTTTGTCTACATTGGAGACATGTTTGTCCTATTTCATCCATTGTATAACATGATCAAAGGATCGATAATCAAGTAGCCTAGTTCACCAGGTTTGGTGCCTCACAAGCAAGGTATTTTTCATCCTTATCCATTCTAAGTGAATGATGTTGAAATCTTCCCATTTGATCTACAAGGAAAGTGTATGTGAGTTGCATCCTTGTACATAATAGAGAAGATTTTCTTGTTTTCCTCCAAGTGTTTTGTGGACATTTACCTTTTGTTATGTTTTTCCCTTAACTCACATTGTGTTTTTATTTTGGGTTGCCATTACTATTTTGAGAGTTCCAATCAGAATTTTCATCCTTGTGATTAGATTAAAACCAATTTGAGAAAGGATTTATATGACCCCATAAGCCTAATGGATAGACTAAGGCAACTAATTTTTTACATAGGGAGGCATGAAATCCTAGGAGGTCACCATAGATGTTGGCCAAAATTTTCCTACATACAAAATTTTTGTGTAGGTGGATCAGGCCACTCTACTAGACCATTTAGTGATCTTTTTCCTCCATTACTAGTCTCTTTATAGTCCTAATGTGACCATGCAATGCAATATTCTAGAAGGTCTTGATATTGTGTAAGGAGTTGTGAAGAGTCATAATGTAGTGGATGATTCAATGGTGGAAAGATAAAATAAACCTCATGAATCTAACTCATGTTCCTTACACTATTTTTACATACTTTAAACAAGTTTTAGGGTGAATTTGGAGATTTTAAAGAAAAGGCCTAGAAACGGGTCTTAAATTGCAAATAAATGATCTAACTAGTTTCAAGGGTGTTTGAGAATTTAGGGGTAGGAAGGAGGTTTGTACAAAGTGTCATATATTCTAATGGGTCAAAATGATGTCTAATGAAGCCAGTTTTCCCAAAAGACTCCCAAAAATGAATTAGATGACTTGAGGGGCTTCTAAATATAAAATCTTAAGTGAAAAGGTGACTTTTTGAGGAATTCAAATTCGTTTTGACCTAATTCCACCTCCTTATGGTGTGTTTTCCTTATTTATACATGTTTAAGGCATTTCATGTCATTTAGAGTGGAGAAGAGGATTTTTGGTGCAAGAAGATGTAGTTTTGGGCCATTCAAAGATTTGGTTAAACAATTTTTTTCTTAGTAAATAATCTCATATACCATATTTAATCATCCATCATGTCCCTAATATCCTCTCTTAGGACTTTTAAATCATATCCAAGCACAAGAACTAGTAGAGGTAAGGAAAACCTATTGGTTGCAAACTAAGCGTGAAATAGGTTTTCTACCATTAATGGAGATTTGAGAATTTAATAAGGTTTAAAAAAGGAATTAAAGGTCATTTAAATAATAATAAAAACTTTCCTAAGTTTTGTATTTCATAGATAATCTTTTGGTTCTTCATACAAAGGAAAACATGTTTTGGTTCAGTGTTAGATAGCTCTAGGAGGGCCTCAATTTTTCACTTGGTATGATCAAGAGAAGAAGAGTTGGGTAGGAAGATATAGTTAAGTGATAGGGACCATAGTTCACTTCCACTTTATGTTATTGGTTTTATTTTTCATATCCCCATATTTATGACCAATCGTTAACAGTGTAGGGTGTCTAGATGGCCTATTTATCCAAACATGGTGTAGGTTTTCTTTTATTTATTCACTTGAGAATTTAATGAGGAATAATGATTTTAGGGGAATTATTTTATATTAAAATGGTAAATATTAATTTTTTTTAAATAGGTAACTCTTTATATTAATTTAATTATATAATAAAACCTGTTTCCTAGACTATCCTTGTGAATGGTCTTGTAGGTCAGTTTGTGAGTGGAGTCTGAGTTTTTAATCAAATGTTTCCATATTATAATGTTATATATTAAATTTTTAAACATTAAAAACCCCAATTAATTTATGAAGGGTTTATTGATCCTCTAATTTTAAAAAAACCTCCTTTGCTAGTGAGATACTCCATTGCTAGCCTATAGTTGTGTTCCATCAAATTACGGGACTTGTATGTCTGAATGGGGGCATTCAAATAAAATCGAATATATTAAGATAATGAGAATAATTTTAGTTATAATATGACCTTAGTTCAATGGTATCAATCATCCCTATGAATATAGGTTTAAGTATTTAAAGGATGATTGACATATTCATGGTTTGAAGGAGTTAAGTGCAAGATCTTGGAGTGTTGTTTGCAATATATTCATGTTATAAAGGAACTAAAAGTATATGGAATACCTAGTGATAAACCTATACCCACTTGACTTTAATGTTTAAAACCATGCTTAAAATACTACACATACATGTCTCATTTCAATATATAGACTGAGTATGGACAAAGAAGGCTACAACTAATCCCAATTGTAGAGGTCTAAGGTAGAGTATTAAGATACTTTAGAGATGTTTGAACCCATGAAAGGTTCCCATGATGGTATAGAAATGTATATTTTTGATTGATGGTAATGGTGAATGGACTAAGAACCTTTAACAACATATATGTAATGCAGACTTGAATTAAATGATAAATGGACAACTTTACCTTAGTTTCTCTGAAGTCATGTTTTACTTATAAAAAATATCATGCCATGGTGGAAAAATTTAAGGTCTGGGTTTGTATAATCACTCCCACTAAAATATAGGCCTAGATAATAACATGATAATGGAAGAGATGAGTTATTTGATTTAGGGGTAATGATGATAATTTAGTGTTTTAACCTAGTTTAGTGTTGACTGGAAACACTCAGTGCTATATGGTGCTTCTTAGTCCTAAAATCAATCCTAAGGAAATTGTAAGTAACTTCTAGTATATGGATGAGAATTAAGATTATGAAATGGTATAAAAGGTAGATATGGATACACATAATGAAATAAGTTCCATAAAATTATTAGAATTCACCTATCATTAATACATTTAAACCTACATGGGTTTCCAAACAATAATCACCACCTACAATAGGGTTTGAAGGAGTTAAAGTATGTCAATACTCCACTCGGACCAAAGTTGTGAAGAAGAGTGTCATGTATCTAGTATCCAGGGCATTTTCTTCTTAGTTTTGAAGAGTATCTTCAATGGTGTGAAGATTTATATCTAAATTAATTTCAATTTCAAGGTAACATAGCTAAGACTAAACAAATAGCCACCTACAACCATCCTTTTGGGGGCTTAGATAGTGGTATGGGTATGAGTCAAGTTGGATTCAAGGTTATTGGTAAAATAATGTAGTTGTTTAAACACCAATTCAAGGTAATAACATAATATAATATATTAATATACCTAATAATGATCTTTGAAACTCAATTATCTTGGTACACAATTAAGATGAAGACATAGAACTAGCTTGTTCAAGTTTATCATCATGGTTTGTGTCGTGAGAAAGAGATAGTTCTTATGCCTTATAAGTTTTTGATAATGAAGGTCCATTAAAGGTGATTTTAAATCACTTTAAAAAGTGTAAAAAATAATTAATAATCTCAATGTATGAACATTAAATGTCCAATAAAGATCTACAGTCAAGGTTATATTTGAAATGTCCACCCACAGTCCTATCCTAAGGGCTATTTTGGAGAAATTAAAAGGTTGAAGGTGCTAAAGAGGTGATCTAACCTAATTTTTTTTTCAAAAGGGTAATTATTACCTAGGTTAGGTTTTAATGAAATATATATTTACAATATAACAATGGAATCATGTGTTTTTTATTATAGACCTGAGGCACTCTCTAAGTCATTCACTCAGGTATCCCACTAGCTAGTTTTGGGGAAAATGAGTTTTGAGATCTCTACAAGTAAGATATAACTATGAAAATTTGAAATAATTATTTTAATGAGTGTTTATAATTGATAATAATCATATTTATTCCACATAATTTGTGGAATCATCCTCTATTTTGTCACAATCCTATGATTATCTGTTAATAGCCAACATGGAGCTAGGCAAGCTTCTTAAAGAGCTATAAGATATAATAGATGGTTTGAACCTCATGTGAGTATTTTTTAGGAATTTTATGGTTATTTTAAGTCTTAAAAATCCTTTTATATTTATCACATTCAAAATTTAAAGGCAAAATTAATAAAAGTGTAAATTTTCAAAATTTAGGATTTTGGCATGTAAATGTAGACCATCAAAAAAATCATTTTTCTAGAATTTAAAGGATTATGTGATGAAATATAATGATTTTAATAGTTTTTGGATATATTAAAAGTTAAAATTAAAAAATAATTATGTCTTGATACCTCATAAATCTCAAAATACACCTATTTCTCTCTTCCTATCTCTCACAATTCTCATTTTCTAAGTGTGTAATAGGTCTAAATTGGTGATTATGGATGTTTTTATTGATTTAATTAAAAAAAGGATTGGAATAGTTTTTGGGGTACCTAAAGGTATTAATTTAAAATTAATTAGGTATTTTAACCTAATTAAACTCCATAAAATGGAAAAAATTAGACCTACACATGCTCAAAAATTTGACGAGGCAAATTAAAGTAACTCCAAAAGATGTGTTTTTTGAGTTATACTTAATGAAATGAATTAAAATTTTAAATGTAGGTATTTTTTATTTAATTTAAGTGTTATTTTTTTTTTAAATTTCCCTAGTATACTAATGAGATTGAAAAGGGAAGATTATAAGTCTGCTAAACAAGCATGTCAAGAATTCTCACTTAACTACTCACACCTTGGAGTCAGAAACTAATTGACTACTCAAAGTTGTTTTAGAGTTTTATATACCTAAATTTAGTTTAAGGTATATTTACCAATGAATAAGTCACAAAAAAAAACTATTAAAATGGATAAAATCCTAGTAGGCCTAATTAGGCATACTTAGGCCTAGAAGTGAAAATTGAGTGTTCGACCCTTTCAAGATATTTTGGGAGGTTATAAATACTCAATAAAATTAAATAGAGAGTTATATGCAAATTATAAAATGGTATAAAACCTATTTAGAGGATACCAAATAATTAATCAATGGTCTTAAGAGCTCAAATTCACAACTACAACCATCCCTAAAATGCACACCTATGACCATCATAGTAATGTGAAGGTGAGATAGTAATGTGAAGGTGAGATTGGTGATAGGTGTGAATTTTGGAAGTGAAGGAAGTTTATGAAGATGAAATTATGTTTTTATTAAATTATAAGGTTAATAACCTTGCATATTACTCCAAATTTTTTACTATATCACATCTTATAACCATTCATTATTTTACTCAAGTAGTGGTATGAGAGAAAAGCTAGAGCTCAAGGTAGTCCAACGTTGAGATTGGTTTCATGAATACTTTCAAGGTGGAATAATGAAATGTTTGTGTTCATTACCTTATAATTTACTTCAATGTTAAATGCACATGCATTCCACAATATTTTTCAACACTAAATAGTCACCTACAATAATGCTTAAGGGGATAAATCAAATGCATCATAGAAAGAATCTTAAAACCTTGATGGAAATCTTGGAGTTGATAGATAATTGAAATCCTATTTGGCACTAGGAATTAGTTGAAGATATTCTTAGAAATATCATCAATTTTTTATAGGGTCAATATCTTATGAATAAGGTAACCTATAATCAGGACTTTCAAGGATGTAGTTATAATCCCAAGGAGTGGGCAAACCTATGAAAGAGAATTTCAAGAGATTTGACCTTCAAGAGAGGTTTTGGAACTCATATGAATCATTTAAGTAATGAATGTTAATTTTATAACATATATATTTGACCCTCTTCTAGCATCATAAAACTCTAAATTAGTTCATACAAGGGCCTAAGTTGATGCATAGTAATTTATATGATAGAGAGGGGTATATTTTCAATAAGGTAGAATGATGTGTATGGAGAGTAGTGTGTGATAAATTTATGCATATGAATTTTGACTCAAAGGCAAGCCTTGAAGTTAAACAAACTAAGTTTAGGTCATTTTTCCATGCTAATCATCACCTATAGTAGGGTTTGAAATCGTTCTTAAAGTGTCCAATCTTGAATCACATAAAGACTATCAAGAAGGTATTCCTATACCTTTAGGGTCAATCAAATTCTTCCTAAATTTGAGAGTTACATTGTGGTGTCAAGATTTATATCAAGTAATGAACTTCAAATTTCAAGGTAACTCAGTCATACACCTCATAAACTATCACCTACATCCATGATAACATAGGCCCATCTCTAAATTATAAGGGAATGAGATCAGAGTGATCTAATGGTAAATTTTAATGTCATATAAGGATTAATAAGATCAAGTGATGATGTGAATGAGGTCAATACAATAAATAAGAGTGATCCATCTATAGTCAATGTTAAATTCATGAAAATACACACCTATAACCATACTAGAGAAGAATTCAATCTCATACAGTCACATACTCTCTCAATGTATAGTTCATGATTCATTAATTCAAGGAGACAATCTTGTGAGATCACCTCTACATTCAAATTATGTATTGACATCTTCAAACTTATATCAAAGATCATGACCTCTATTGCAAAACCATAAAGTACACAAGCCTGTATAGAATAGGATAGTGTATGATCCTAAAACCCTTGAATAATTTATATTATTGAGGAAAAGGTTATTGAGGATATTTTATATTAATTTAGGTGTTATAAAATCACCAAGGATGATGAAATTTTTACCAAACACCTCTATTTCTCACACCTACAATAGTGTTATGATAGTCATGTTATAATGAGGTTTCTTGAAGAGGCATGATTTGATGATGGGTAACATAGTTCAATAAGTGAATAAAGAAGAGGGGAGTCATTTAAAGAGTGATTTTCATGTCCTATTCAAATCTTATTCATCATCCTCAAGCACAAATACAAGGTGAAAAGAAGAAAATGTAGTCTTAAGACTTGAAGCACAAGCAACCTAATGGTAAATTTTGGTAAAATGCATCTACATGCTTCTATATGTAAAATAAAAATATGAAACTTGGTATATTTTTTCCTCATGAGTGGTTATACCTATCTATGGTATTGGTGAGGTCCATTTAAGAGTGTAACTATTCACTATTTTGTTACAGTCAACCACCTATTTGTTGACAGTTTAAAAAGGAAATATGCAAGGTTCTTTGAGATCTACAAATTTTGTAGAGGTTTTGAACCTCATTGGAGGGTTTTATAATCAGTCAAAAAAAACCTTTTTATATTGATAACCTTAAAAATTAAATGCAAATCATGCCCTTGAGGGTTAGCATATGCAAGTAGGCTTTTATATTGTACTAGTAATGATGTCATCCACATGATAAGGGTAGTGTTTCAAGGCATAAGATAAATATAACATGATAATGACATTTAAAATCCTCATGAAGAATAATATCTTAGGTTAGTATAGGAAAGTCACCAAATTCAACACCAAGGGCTATACAGACTATGATTGCAAGAAACCCTAGGGTAATGAAATCAATGTATACAAAACATAGGGTGAATTTGAGGTTAAGATAAAAGAATTATTATCACTATGATAACATGTTTAAGGAATTTAAAACTCAATAAATCCTATTTTTTAAAGAAGATAAATATTTTAGACCTTTGTTGTTTTCATACACACATAGGCAGTCTTAAGAGACCATGAAGAGAAAACTTGAATTTTGATCATTTGAAGAGGAGAATATAGGTTTGATCAGGTAAGAAAAATGTAATCTTGATGTTTTTTTTCCTCATATTATATTATATGTAATTCCAACATCCAACACTCAAATTTTTCCAATTAGGCCTAGTAACTAGTTTTAGGCCTAAAACACATATAACACCAAGAGGCCCTTGTAGACCCTATCAAGCAAATATGACATCCTAAGAAGGTATGATGATATTTTTAAGGTCTCATGAGGATGATTACTAGTATGGAAAGACAATAAAAATTTCAATTTTTCCCTTAAGTAAAAATTCAAACTGCAGTCTTGACACCCATTTTGACCCTCCTATTTAAATGCTCATATCTTTCACCCCATAAGGAATTATGTCAAAATATTTAATTTAAATACATTAAGTATTGATATTTTTTAGTGGATAATGTTTATGAACTATCATTAAGACTATAAGTAAGTCCAAAATGCATGTAGAACCCCACAAGCAAATGTTTTACGTACATATCTTTGCATAGCTTCTGGATGGGAACCCAATATTTTTAGGAAATTTTAAGGGGTAAGTTATGTAATGGAGGTATTTATTTTATGAATGAAATTTAAGAAGGTAGGCTTGTTTAAGTTGTCAAAGACTTTATTTTGACTAGTTTAGAGTTTTTGAGCTCACAATCCCATTAAATTAACTAAAATCACTTGTAAAACACATAAAACATACAAGGTAATCTCTAAAACACATATTTTAAATATGTTTTAAAATAAATTAGCACATGTGGGTGCCTAGGAGGCCCAAAATGGCTTAAAACTACCTATTTTTATAGGTCTCCAAAGAAATAAATGTTATGAATGAATGGAAAAGGAATAATGTTACTTTAATAACCATTATATGGCACTATTATACCTTACCATGGGTTTTTAGGGTGCTTCACTGATTTAAAAGGTAAAAAAATCCAAATTTTCTAATAATTTGTGAACGGTTGCAGGTTTAATGGAGATTTCCACCTTTGTTTTAGGTCTTAAAGGTGACATAAAACTTTGTTTTCTCCATCATAAGAATGTTATAGATGTCTCTAATCCTTCTACGAGTCCAAAATCATCTCTCATGGTGACAAATGATCTTGGGAGAATTTTCTAGAATATCTAGTTAAAGGTTTCTTGAGCTTGAAGACCTCCATTAATGGAGTCTAGGATATTTGAAGGTTTCATGGTGTCTTTTACAAGTTAGGGGAGAAAATTTGAGCTGATACCAAAAGAAAACATCAAAAATTAAACACTCAAAGTTAACCTTCAAGGTCAATGCAAGCATCAAATGCCAAGATCACTAACCTTGTTGCCAAGTAACTTCTAGAAGCCAAGTGGAATGGGGTGTAGAAATCAAGTGGAGGAGTTTAGGGAGTTAAAGAGAAAATTGGAGCATTAAATAAGGATTATATGTCTTTTAATACTTTTCTAAATTTTAGTGGAGTTATGACATCATCTTCCTCAAATAATTGTGTCTTCTAGTGCCTTTTTAGGCTAAAGGGAGAGCTTGAAGACCCTTTTGACCTTTGAAGGTTAGTTTGATAAGAGAAGATTAGTGATTAAGTAATCTAAATATTTTTGAGACTCAATGGAATGTGGTTTAGTGAAATTATTTAATTTTGAGAGATTTATTCTCCTCTCTATTCCCTTTTCTCCTATATATCCCTTTTCTTCCCCATTTGTAACATATACTCTCATTTTGACAAGGTAAAAACCTATCAAAATTTGTAGAAATGGAATTTTGAAGTAATGAGATAGCTTAGTTTACCTATCTCTTACCTACATCTAGTGCTCTAGTCTATTTGTGAATGGTTTCTTTGTGATGAGGTGTTCTTCCTTGGTGATTGTCTTATCTTTCCTTTTTTCGGGTATTCCACCATTATTTTAGGTCTTAACTTGTGAATTTTTTATCATTGATGAAGGTATAGTGTGAGATTGATACTCCTCTATGCTTCATCTCTTGTTGAGTGGGAATAGGTCTAGAAATGTTGATGTAAAATGATTAGTTTAAGAGATTATGTGAGTGAGGGTTGTCTTTGATCTACCTTATTATTATTTTCATGCAATATGGAGTGTATTTCATTTTTTTTCATCACCTTGTTTGTGTTTTTAGTCATCCTTCACAACACTTGTATCCCTTTTCCAAGTAGAATCAGTAGTTTAGGTGAGCTACCAAGAGGAACCAACCTTCTTTGGAGGTTCAACCCCACCACAAAATACCCATATCCTAGGATTGATCCCATTTTGTATCCAAGAGTGAGAGAGCCTAAAGAATCCTCTCACAAGGGTAAAATTTTGTACTACAACACTTCCTTTTGGGGGAACTTTTAGTTGTTACTAGTATTGTGGTTTGAACTAGTCTTTATAAAAGGTAGTGGTTAACCCAATTAGGTAGAGGAAGTAATTATTTAAGTGATGGGTTAGTTAGTGAGAGTGGTAGCAGAGGTGGTTGGGATGGTGAGAACTATGGTTGAATGGATAGAGACCGAAGGAGTGGAGACTTCAATGGTGGAGACTATAGTGGCAATGGTTGAAGAAGTAAAAGTGGAAATTGGAAGAGTAGAGGTGGGATAAATGAAAAGAAGACCCACAAAGAGTGATCATATGGGAATTAAAGTGGAAATAACTAGAAAAGGCATGGTATAATAATTTGATAATGAAATTAGAGAAGAAATTCCTAGGTGGAAGTAAAGAGAGCATCCTTACCAAATTGATCACCAATAAGGGGTGACTTTACTTTTAGTGGTTACAAGCTCAAGACCTTGGCTTGTTGTAGTTCTTCCTCATCCACCTCTTGACTTGGCTCACCTTCAATTGAAGGTTATGCCTCTTTGATAGTTAATTTCATGTATGGGATCTGAGGTCTCTCCCCCCTTGATTTCCTTTGATATAATAGTGTCATTTTCTTTGTTTGTGGAGGAGTCACTTTTTGGAAAATAAGGAGAAGAGTCATACTATATGTTAGGTATATTAAAGCCACCATAATAGGTGTCATTTCTTCCTCATCAAAATAATCTTGAAAAATGATCTCCACCTCTTCCCTTCTGGTGTTTTCCTTTTCTTTTGGTAGCTCCTCTGCTAGTTCATATTTATCTCTCTTTAGTTCAATAGTAAATGCTTGAACTAGAGGTTTCTATTACTATTCTTCTTATTTAGTAGTGGGTATCTCTTCTAGGTCTTTATGTTTTTCATGTTCTTCAACAAGTAATGGATGTTGGGGATCTTGACCTTGGTCTATTATATGTTGGTAAAGCCTACTACTCTAGAAGTTAGAAGATATCCATCCCCATGGTAGTGGGATCTTGAATTTATCTTGACTAAGTGTAAGGGAGGGGTCAACTTGTATTACCCTTAATAATTCTTCACTTAAGCCCATTTCCACTATTCTTTCTTTTACATCCTCATCATCCTTAGGGTTTAAGAATAGGAATTCATGGTTAAATGGATCTTATTTGTATGGGATTCCAAAGATATGAATATTTTGTTTTACTCTCCCATAGGGGTCCTAAAACCTATGGGGGAGAGTAGTCAATTTATAGGCTCTCCTTACATTCTCAAATTCCTTAAAATACCTCTTGAATGTATACTACATTATCCCAATAGTCATATAGGAGCCATGAAATGTGCCTTTATTTCTCTTTATAAAATATTCATATATACCATTTAATATTTGGAATGTAATCTCTTGTTAAGACAATTTGTCAGTAACAAACTTGGGAAACTGAAGAGGGCCCACCCTATGACCAACAACCATGATGACTATATAATCAAGGTAGAGCCAATAGTCACCTAAATTGGTGAGTTTTTTGGTAATGACTCCTAAAATCTTGCATAAAAAGTGGCCATTAATGTCCATTTAAACCTAAGGATAAAGGTCTTCTACAATTTTGGTAATATTCCTTACATAGGCATATATGTGAATGAAAGAATAAAAGTCATATCTTTTTTTCTTAATAAAATCAGGGTTGGGACTCCATAGAAACCCATTATTCCTATACACTATTCCCATGATTGCATCTAGTAAGTATGGCATCATATAAAAATTTATCCCTTAGGGAATCTTATCCTTGTGAATAATTTATTCATGTAGATGAGTACTAATGACCTCCCCTAATGCATAGGTGCACACTAAAGTAATGAGTAAGTCTAGAAGGGGTACCCATTCTAGATGTAGGAAGATGCTCAGGTGGCCAAAGAGTTAGGTCAATAATGCCATGCTTATGAAAATCCCCATTATGAATTGGGTGATAGGGATGATATTTTTGGTATGTTCTTTGATAATGGCCATATCATCAGGGAGAACCCACTTTCCTAATACTCACTCCACATTATTATTTTCATTCCATGTGACTATAGTATGTAAGTCAAATATAACATCTATAATAGGGAAACTTAAATACCCCATGGATGAATTTTTAGATATTTATGCCACAAGTCTATTTTTGTTAACATAGTGCAGATAGACATTATCTTAAACTTTGCCTTCAAAGAATAGGCCTTGTAGTAAGTTGATGCATGGCATGATTTCTAATTTGGTGTCTACATAGTCAAGTTCCTATCATTTGAAGGGAAAAAAGTCAGTTGTAAATTATTTTTCCTTGGTTAAGATGTCCTCTTCTAATGTGAATGAATTGAAATTTTCTATGACCTCCCATAAAGCCAAGTAATTATCATGGAGACCATTGAACACAATTGCATCAAAAACTGTCTAAGTATTTAGTGGATTCCTTAATGGAAAACTTAGATGGTGTTGAGGCTCCCTTGTATGACCTAGATGAGGATGTCATTACTATTGATAAATGATAGTGTGATTCAATATTTTAAAACTAATGGTTTAAAATTTACTTACATGATTTATAAGTCATTCTGGTCACATCTAGGGTTTTTGACATTGTAGAAGGCTATATTCACTTAAACTCTTGAAAATAAAATGAGGTTAACATAGATTGGGGCTTGATTTTATAGATTTTATGTATTAATTCTAGTTCATGTGCCATTAATCTCCAATGTCTATGATTTCATCACCCTCATTTAATTTAAACTTGACCACCAAGTATTGGGAAGCATTTGTAGGGCATTACTTTCCTTATTCATCCTGCTATGCGGAGTGCTTGATATGGCCTTAGTTATGATGCAAGTACTTCATATTAATTAGGATCAGTTGATAAAGCTCCATATTTTATTTTCTCCAATCTTCATGAAGATTATGAGTTACATATGGGCTCTTCTACACCTTCACTCAGGCCTGAGAAACCTAAGATTACAATAGTCAGACATGATCTACCTGACACTTCCTCAGTTATTGCCTCACATTCTTCTATCATGGACTTTGCACCCACACATATATAGGCATCTTCATCCACAATTCATGTTCATTTGGGGTGGATTTTATATTATTCTTGGTGGTGTAAGAAGCATTCTTGGTGAGGACACTCCAAACATCATCCCTCCACTATTCAGCTTCTTCGACCACACATTACTCCTCTTGCTTGTTGATGCTCCTTATTATTTGAGATCCTCAATTAGGCAGATGTGTTCTTTTAAATCATACTTAGCTAATTACATAGATGATTTATTCCACATATTGATTGCATTATAAATTTTTTTGCATCATTTGGTGATATTATTATAGGATGGGACTTTTGTCTATAGTCATACCATGATTCATGGAGATTTTTTCTTCATGTGTGTGATCCATGATTGATCACTTTATTCTCTAGTTGCATGACTATCCCATCATCACTAGAGACATCATTCTTGAGATATTTCTTATCTATATCTAATTTTTGATAGTCTCCTTTAATTTTTTGGTAGAGCTTGTTCTCCTTCTAGAGATTAACTAGTTTGGTGTAGCTTAGTGTCAACATTTTGATGTTTACATAGTGGGATTATCCCACTCATTTAGATGGTTTTTGTGTCACTACACCCACTTCAACATTATGGGGGGGGTGTGCACATATAGATTTAGGTGTTGTGTTCATTGTTAGTATACCACATTTTTTTGGAGGTAGTTGATTGAGTGCATTTGTATTTAATGGCATTCACTCCATCCAATGCACCTCTTCAGCTTTATGTTTGAGTATTGAGCCATTTTATTTCTTAGGGCACCTTACATCATATGTTTTTTTCTATCTCAACTTTAGCTATTGTTACTTATTTTTGGGCACCTTGCAGTGATACATTTCATCCTTGGTGACTCTTTTTCCTAGTGTTTTGAGATCAATTTTTTTTATAGAGTTAGCCTCATATATAGTACCAGTTTATATTTGACATGGTGGTTACAATGATTCATCATCCATGTAGTTCAGTAAGATGAATTGGTTACTATAGGGACACTTTATATTTCATTATGATTTATACAAGGGTACTTGATTAGGCCCAGTTGTTGAAACCCATCAATCTCTTTGCTTTCTCTTTTCTTACTCCCTATTTTACACTTAAGGGAGGGTGTTGGAGTGAGCATTCACACTTGCTCATGTGTTAATATTTATTAGGAGAAGGTTAATTCATTGTTATGTATCAAATATTTTCACACATATTTTATGCATGTAAACATTCCATAATAATTAAAATTGGTTTCACACAACAAATTATTTATTTACAAAATAAAATATTATGCCTATTTAATAGGCACTCCTATTATTTAGCATATTATGGTGGAGAGAAAGCTTTGGATTGTTGTATTATTCTTCTTGAGAATAATAGATACTTTGGTGTATTATGAAATGATGGATTCTCCATGGAATAGTTTTGTAGGTTATTGATGTGGGTTCTTTCTCTTGGATTGATCATGTGCATCTCTACTCATTTCTACACTAGTGTACATGCCACATAGGATACTTGCTCATTCAGGGTGCCATAGTGTTACTTTTTACTTTTAACATTTCTCACTATATGGTTTAGTTGTGGGAGTCAAGATTTGATTTTAGGAGTAATATTATAATATGGTGAGCCTAGTATTCTACATGAAAGACCCGAAAAATCAAAATACTCTTTATAGAAATTTGTTCAGAAAAGATTGTCTAAAAGTCATTGAAGGAAAAGTTCCTAAAGACTAAGTAATTTTAAAAAAGATTCTCGCTTGAGAATAAATCACCATAGAGAGGCAAATATTTTTTTTTGAATGAAATCTATTGAAGAGAAAGTATATAAAGAACAAAAACGTTTTGAAGACCAAAATTTTTGAAGAGAAAGTTATTAAAGACTTATTGCAGAAGACTAAGTTGTCAACGGGAACAAATGATCTGAGGAAAAGTTCCCTAAGAAAAGTTCCCAAAGAAAATTCATCAAAGTCTTATTTCTAAAGAGTAAGTTTCCAACCAAAATAAATTATCAGAGTGAAAGTTCCTAAATAAAAGTCATCGAATACTTATTTCCAAATACTAAGTTTCCATCTGGAATAAATGATATGAGGAAATTTTCTTGAAGAAAATTTTCCAAAGACTTATTACCAAGACTAAGTTGCCAACCAGAACAAATGATCTAACAAAAATTTCCCAAAGAAAAATTCTTGAATAAAAGTCACCAAATAATTATTGCAAAAGACTAAGTTACCAACTAAAATAAATGATCTAAAGAAAAGTTCTTGAAGAAAAATTTACGAATAAAATTTCCTAAAAACTAAGTTCCCAAATACTATCTTTCAAAGACCAAAGTTTTCAAACAAGAGTATCCTAAATTAAATAATCTGAATAAGCCAATATGAATACTTATCATACATAAAAATAATTCTTCCCAAATTTCCATTAATAGATTAGTTTTAGTAAGTCCTTTTAAATGGAAAATAGGTGCATCAAAACATGATTCAATGTAAAAAATATCAAGCTCCTTTAGATAATAATACACATATACGCACAAATAATATATAAGTCCTCTAAAAATAAATGGTTTCCCCACTTTTCAAGGAAAAAAAGAGGTGGGTGTGTTGAATACAAAAAATGGTGACTCACGGAGGTGAATACTCTTGAGTTTTCAAGAACCTATAATCCATGGTTTTGCAATCCAAATATCAACCATAAATCTTACTAAATCAAATGATTAAATAAAAAATGAAAAGAAACTATTAATAATTACTTGAAACATGATAAATTTTCTTATACCTTAAACCTATGTGTGAGAAAGTGATGTTCTTTATTTCTTGTCAAAGGGTTTTAGTCAAAGACATGGGTGAGCTATATGTTTCATTCTAATCGGGCATTAGGTGCATAAACATTGGGGAGCTTAGGCATTATTCTATTGCTACCCAGGTGTCCATAGCCTTGATAGACATACCTTTGATCACCTCTTCTCTCTTTCTTCATGTTTTCTAAGATGATGATAAATTGATCTTATTTCATCATGTGGGCTTATAATCCTCTTTGATTTACTTTTGAACTTTTGGATTATGCCTTTTATTTAATTTTTTTTTTTAATTTTTAAATGAAAGAGGGAAGAAGGTGACCATCATATGCTAGTCTTAGTAAAATTTTAGTTAATAAAAATATCCCTTCAACTTTTGACCATGTCAATGGTTATTACCTCAAACAAGTATTAGCATTGTATGTGCATTTGACCTAAGGGAATAAGGAGATATTTCTAAATTTTCATAAAAATATGTGAGCAAATTTACATACCCGATGAACTCATTAGTTTTGGGACATAGTCATCACTAACTCTCTCATTAATTTCCTAGATTAAGAATTCTAAAATACTAGATGCAACACCTACCGATTTGAGTTAGATTCAAAACACTCCAACTATCATTAGATTATACTAGGATTAATCAACTTAAATTTCCCCAAAATCAAAATAAAACTACCCTATAAAGTAGAAAAATAATATCTAAATCAAACACACCTAACTAGGCAAAATAAACTAGCCAAAGAAAAATTGACTAACCTAAAAAACATGAACTAATCTAATGAAATAAAATGATTGAAAGCATGAAGATAACTAATAAATAAAATCTAACCTACTCCTACCTCTACTATTACATTTATCATTACTTAGAAACATCTCTAAATAGAGTAACCATGAAGTAATGTTTCAAAAACTATCCATTAAATAGATATATCAAATCATTACCTTTAAGATATTTCAAATAGAAAGCATTATGACCCAAGATCTTAGAGATATGATATGGTCCTATCCACAGTAGGTAAAAATTATCATGCATTCTTTTTTATCATGGGCTTTGTCCCATAATAATATTAATCAAGAGAACCTGAATGCTTTGAATTTTACTCTCTTATTGAACCATCTCTTGATCACATCCTAATGTTTGCTAAATTTTTGCAATGCTTCATTCTTAGAGTCTTCTATTTCAATGATATCTAGCAATCTAGACTCTATTTTGTTGTTAGGATCCATGTATTCTTGCATAAATTCATATGTTGGTAGCTTTAACATGATTGGAAACACTGACTATTTCCCATAAGCCAAAAAATATGGCAATGCTTTAAGGGGCTATTTATAGAGAGTCTGATCTTCTTAAAGTGCATATTTTAGTAAGAGGTATCACTACCCCTAGGATTATTTTTGGGTGACTTAGTGATAGCATCTAAGAGGTTATTATTTATTAACTAAACCAATCCATTACCTTGTGGGTAGTGGTTGGAGGATGATATGATTGTAATCTAATTATCATATGCCCATTTGATGAACTCAATTTATTGAAATGTTGACCCATTGTCACAAACCAAAGAAATAGTTATGCCAAACTTGGTTGTGATTTGCTCTTCAAGGAAACTAATCACATCTTGGGCTCTTAAGATATTAGTGGCTACTACCTCAGTCCATATAGTGTAATAATTTATAGGAGTGAGCATAAATTTATGCCCAACTAAGGAATTTAGGTTTATAATACCAATGAAATCCAAGCTCTATTGGGTGAATGGCATACCTTCAATCACAAGCTATAATGGCATTGTTACATGTACCTATCTTTTTTATAAGACTTGGAATTCATGGCACATCCACACATGAAAGTGAGCATACTTAAAGATTGTTTTCCAATAATAACCCACTCTAAGTATTTTATGGGTTGTAGTATTACTATATGGATGGTTACTACCAATCTTTTAATGTAGATTTTCTAGGATGCCCCAAGATTATTCACATGACACACATCTTAATTAGATGCCTTCATAGTTCTTCTTGTAGAGGATCCCTTTCCTGATCATATAATGAGCATATTTGAGTCTTAAGGCTATCTTTTTCTCTCTCTTGATCTCCTAGGGGCATGTTTTAGTGAGTAAGAACTGAATAATACATGAATATCAATCCTCTTGAGAAACTTGTGTTTAATAGACCTCTTCGATGGTGATGCATGGGTTTGGTTTAGTCATCAACTAAAAAATGTCTTGTCCTCTAATGATCCTGGTAGATTTAATTTCAATATCAAATTCTTGTAACATTTCCAACCATTTACCTCTAAATTCTCCCAAATCATTCTATCCTAGTATAAGATTGACATCATGATCTAATACTATGGTGATTATCCTATTATATAAGATGTAAATCCTAAACTTAACTTCTTTGACAAGAGCAAATATTTTCTTGTCAATCAAAGATTATTTGAGCTCTACATATTTCAAGTTAGTGCTCACAAATGCAATAAGATGATCACTTTCTTCCCTTTTCTATGTAAGCACATAAATAATGGTATGCTCTATGGTGAATGAGTAAAATTAAAAGTATTTAGTGAAATATAGGCTTACAAACATTGGGGCCTATAGAATTTTCTTCTTTATGTCTTAGAAAGACTTTTTAGCTTCAGGTGTCCATTACACTTTAGCATCCTGCTTGAGCATTACATTCAAGGGCTTGATAATCTCTAAAAATCTTGATATAAATTTCCTTACAAAATTAATTTTCCCAAAGAAGGATTTGAGCTCCTTTTTGTTTTTTGGGGACATTATTTTTGAAATCCCATGAATCCTTTCTAGGTTAATGGTGATCCTATATTTAGTAATAATGTGGCCTATAAGTTTGCCTTTTGTGATGACAAATATACTCTTCTTAGGGTTTAGTGACACACCAAACTTCTTTCACATTTCAAAAATAGATTGAAGGTCGTCGACATGATTAGCTTTGTTTTTAGATAAAATAGTGAGATAACCCATGTATATTATTATATACTTACCTATTAGTCCTTGGAATACATGATCCATCACTCTTTTAAAAATAGCTCTAGTGTTGATAAGCCTAAATGGCATTCACTTGTATGTATATGTTCCCCATTTTATAGTAAACCTTATTTTCATTCTATCTTCCAATTTGACTAGTACTTGACTAAATCTCAAAAATACATCCAAAAAAAACATCATTTCAGACCCACTCATAGTTTATATTACCTCATCTAGGGAAGGTAGAGGATAATTTTCCTTCTTAGAATATTTATTTAGATTTTTGAAGTTGACACATAGTTTTATTTCTCCACTTTTTTCTAACTAAAACTAAATTGGCCACCCAAGTTGAATGCCTAATAGGAAAAAATAACTTAGCACTTAGCAACTTCTTTTCTTCTTTTTTGATTAATAGTTCTAAGATTATATTAACTAGTCTTTGCCTTTGCCTAAATGGTTTATGATCAAGATTGAGTAGAATTATATGGGTGTTGACTTTAGGATTGAATATCCTTAAGTCATCGTAGGTCCATGCAATTACATATTTATACCCGATAATCATTTCCTTAAAATTTTTCCTTTTGTTTGGCGTGTAACTTAATACAATAATAATAAAGTGTGTGTTCCTCTCATCACCTACATTTTATGAGTTGAATTCAAATTCATTAACCTTGAGAAGCCTCTATAATTATGCTTGAGAATCTATGTAAAAAATCTTTCCAAAATTGACCAACCCTAATGGGAGATGATTCTCTTTTAGCTAGATAACATCCTTTTCATCCAATTCTTCATGGAATCTATGGCTCATTTCCTCATCATCAATTATTTAAGACTTGAATTGTCTTAAATTTGCCAAAAACTAAATGGTCTATTGGTCATCATTGAAAACTTGAAAATTTTCAACATTTTTTGGTACTTAAGGTCAAGGTACCAATTCAATGGACAACTTTTGTGATTTTGACTCCTATAGGGGTGCCAAATTTATTTCAAAGACATCTAGTAAATTGGTAATTTTGATTTGTTATCTTTTAAAGGCCAATATGTTAAAAATTTAAAATGATTCAATCAAATCCCAAGATTTATGCTTGTAATTCTTTAAATACAAAAATTTGCATTGATATTTATTTCTAACTTGGTTGATGATGAGTTTAGAGTATCCACATGCCAATAGTTCCTTAACATTATTCCTGAGGGAAAACTATAATCTGAGAATTAGGGCCTCTTATTCTAATCTATTGTTAGTTCATGGAAATTAGAGCTTGTACATTGTTAATAATTTCTTTCCATGTGTCTCAACTAGCTCGATACTAACACCTAATCCTTGTTTGGATCTTGCTCCATCAAAATGGAGGGTCCATCATTGGAAAGGACCTTGAATTTCCCCCTTCATTTCATGTTTCATAGTAAATGTATAAATTCTAAGACTAGGGGACTTATACATTACTTCTTAATTGGTGGTGTTTTACTTTGTAATAGGATGCTTCATCCTTGGCTCTCAATCAATCCTAATCTTATTAGAACTACTTTTCTAGGGGATCCAAATATGTTGAAAGTCTATGGAAAGATATCTATTTAATTTTTTGACCAATCTCTGTTCAACAATAATCCATATCCTTATGAATATCTACTACCAGTATGTCAATAGTCATTTGTACTCTAGGTTTTGAGGTAACCTAAATTTTTATGTCATTAAGTTCTCCCAAAATAGGCACTACTATCTTATCCAGCTATGGCACAATCCTCTTAGGTGGATTTGGGGTCAAACCAAGCTTATGAAAAATGGAATTTGGAATTACTATTATTGAAGCTCCAAAACCTACCAAAAAATTTTGTATATTTTTGCCAAATGCTTGAATAGTCAACAAGAAAGAGGAACCTCATGATTCCTTTTGTATATAATGTTTGTGTTGGCTATTTTAAACTTTATATAATATAATTACCTATGATATACCTCCATAAGATATCCTTTTGATATGTGATTTGTGTTAGTTCATGAAGGGTGATATTGGCCTTAATTTTCTTCATATCCTCAGCAATATTATATCCTCCTTTATTTTGTTCCTCTTTATATTAAGGCTGATAATTCCCATTGGGAGGAGGAGGATTATTATAAAATTTGGGATTTTTATGAATAATTGTATTATTGGGAGTGGAAGTGGTGAGGGATTCCTATTCTTTAGGTTATAATTATTCTTATTGAACTATTGGAATGCTTATACTTCATCAAAATTATCCTTCAGCTTATTATAATCTTGATTGGGGAAGGGAGACTCATAGGTTTCAAAGACCATAGTTGAACTTGAAGGGCCATATTCATGAGGGATATTTGGAGGATTCATCATTTGATCTTGTCTAATAATTTATTTTTCAAATATTTCCAAGACTATAAAAATTTCTTTAAGTTCAATTTTCCATGTTGTGATGTGTTGTGAACCTTGTGCTAGTTGGGCAAAGTTGTCTCTATGATATTAATTTATGGTATCTTATTCGACTATTAATATTTTAAATTATTGGTGGGAAGTTTTAAATTCTTGTTGTATATTGTAAAAAAATAATTTTTATTGTAATTCTAATTATTGGTATTACCCATCCTTTTTTGTATATTCAAGAAATCAATGTTTATCTTTTGGACCATTATTTTTATAGAATCCAATTCAGCTTTGGTAGAGTCAGAACTTTGAACAACTATTGGTTTTGGTGAGCATGGTGTTGATTATGTTAGTTTTTTTTATGCTTATTATTTTGGGTTTTATTATTCAAGAACCCATAATTCGGATTTGTTGTTTACTATGTCATAAGAGGCAGAGTGTACAATTGATTCTAGTTGAATGCAAGGGTCTTATGATTAGCATGTAGAATTGGATTCAAATATGGGAGTTCATTATTAAATGTTTGGCCTCCTAAATTCTAAGGAATTAGATTTGTATTGAGATATTTTTCCATATTAATAGCTTCTTGGAGTACCAAAGCTAAAGTATTGGTGGTGGTAGCTCTTCACAAAAATATCATAGTAATGAGATCTAAGATATTCTTGTATATCTTGAGCATCAAATCCATGTTTGGTTTATATACAACATTAAAATAAGTGTACATATTATATAATATTATATCAAAGTCTTGGATTGACTCATTATGTTACCTCTTCATGATGGTGAAATGTTGATATACTAGACTTAGATTAGTCACTTTTTTGAATTGTACGAAGAACATATTTTAAAATTCATTCCATGAGGTAATAGAATTTTCCAACAAATTAACATACTAATCATAAGAAGAATCTTGTATAGTAAATGGGAAAAAACTACATGTAACATCCTCATGAGTGACAATCCTTAATCTGAGAGTAGCCTTGAAATATTTGATGTGTTCTTCTATCATCCACCTATTTAAGGGGGAGAAGGTAGGCAAATAATTTTTTGGATTCCTTGGTGGATCATGTTGGTCCCTAGAGATGGAAATATCAGATCTAACTAACCAAGGTTGAGCCATAGTAGGATATATAAGTGGGATGTTTATTATAGGGGAAGGTTTCCTAGCTTGGTGTATCTCAGGGATGACAAGTATGGGTCTATACCTCTTATAATTTGATAATGGTGAAACTAAAAGGTTAACTTGGGCCCTAAATCTTGTTAATCTCCTAGGTGTCTCCAATGTAATTCTACATAATGAATAACCTATGTTATTAAGAAAACACATAAGTGTACCCTCCTTCTAGTGCCAAATTTTTATCTATTCTATTGATATGGGTTTTATGCACACCACATAAAGTTCTAAGGAGGTAGCCTCTAAAATTTTTGGATCTCTATGGAACAAAGTTCCACTTTAAGGCATGATTTATAGGTATATATTTAAAAAAACCAAGTGATGAAATAATAGGTTGAGCTTATGGGTTATTTAACCATGTTTTTTCGATAGATACATGGAATCTAATATAAATTAATCATTAAGTGAGTTGGATAGGTTGAAAATTATTCTAAGGTGGGTAGATCTAAAATAAACTCAAAAGCGTAAAGAAGGGTAAGGTAGAAAATAAGGTCCTATGCTTTTGAAATGTGACTTCTAAGATTGTTCCTTCAGTGGATAAGTATCTCCAAGACAAGTTTTTTTCATTTTCATCTATTACACACTCATTAAAAAACATGATTAGAAGTCTGGGATAACAAATATAGGATGCTCAATGATCTCAATTGAAGGTTTCTCTCCTTAGGGTTATTTTTGCATACCCTTATCTAAGAGATTATAGATTGGACTACAAAGTTTTCTAGGGTATTTATGATTCACGCTTAGATGAATATACCAAAATATATACCTTTTCACACCTTGGATTATTGATTTATCTTATACTAACTACTTAAACCAATGAAATCCATGAATCCTCAATGGCTATTACATATCTAAGATCAATATTCATTAATTAAAACAATCAAATTCATCTTAGCATTAGCATACTTTAGAAATATTGAATTAATATAGAAAAAGAAACTTAAACTTCATTAAAATAGAGAAGGAAGAATAAATAACAAAGACAATTTCATGACAATCAATCTCTTGGTCTCTTCCTATATATTGATCCAAAACTTTTACCCTTTGAAAAGAAGGTCCTACATGTATATAAAGAACTTGGGGAATGGGTTGCCTCATCCTCCAAGTATATAAAACTTTAATTACATCTTGAATGACTAGATAATAAGTCTTAGTTACATGTTATAAATTATATATACCTTAGACATGCAATGTGTGCATGCTATAAAAAAAATTGTTTAATTACAACATATATGTAACAAAATTTTAATATTCATTTATAATTTTTAAATGCAACATTTTTCAAAAATGTCCTTTGATTTAGGCTAAATCAACTCTTGATTAACACTTTTTAAATATTTTTTTAGAAATAAAGATGCATTTATTATTACAGATTGGTGACTAGAGTTATGCCTGTGTATGCACTTATTACTTGGATCAAAGTTGTAGTTGGCATTGTAAGTGGGGTTTGAGGAGTAGAACTGGTAGGTGGAACTAATGTATCTTCCTTATTTACATCAAACTCTTGATAATTATTTTATGCTTTATCATGTTGTATGGAAATTATGTTCATATCAAGGAGATGAGGTCTAACTACCCTACTTGTTTATTCCATCAGTATTGAATGCTTTATCTTGGTGTCTTGAAATCTAACCTAGAATAATTATACCTCTCTTGACTTCTTTCTTGCTATTTTAAGCTTTAATTTAATGTCTTTTAGGCTCAATCCTTGTAAAATTTGTTTGAAATATTTTGAGACTTTTTGAATCATCTGATTAAAAAGGGTCTGAGCTACTAGATGTCCCATGTTATCTTGAGCTATAGTCAATTCAAGTTCATCCAAAAAATTTGTCACTTGCTTTTCCTATTATACAAGATTATTCACCAAGGCCTCTAAAGTAGGTACCCAATCTCAGGCATCCTAAGTTTTGATGACTACTAAATTCAATGCATTAGCTACCTCTAATGGGATCATCATATCTAAGTGGATGAATCCCTTATTAAGGGTGTACAATACCAATAAATTCAATTTATTTTCATCTTCTCTAAGAAGCTTAAAAAAATTTATTGAATTTACATGTAGATCCAATTAGACTCTCAAATAATGAATGTTATCTAAAATTTCATATAGCCTTAATGTTTCATTCTATACATCATGTTTTATACTAGAGGGAACTCATATCACCTATTGTTTATCCCTAAGAGTTTCCAACTCTTTTTCTAGTTCTTTTTAAGCTAACTCCATTTCCTTATGGATGGCCAATACTGATTTGATATGGGTCTCCATATAGGACTTGATCTTCTTGATATGTTGGTACCGACCCTTCTTATCTTGACTTTTTGAAAGAGAAAAAATTTCTTCTCTTTCCTCCAGAATCAACTCCCTTCTAGTGATAACCTCAATATTTATTTTCCTCGCCCTTTGCACCAAGGCTATGGATTTGTAAAAAAGTGAGATAATAGTGGGAAGTTCAATTATCCTCAAATTGGGCCTCTTATAAGTTAAGGCTCTTAACTCCTTGGCCCAGTCTAAAAGACTGAGCTTTAATGAATCTGATGGTTTTTGTGCATGATCCTCAAGTTTAGGTTTAGGCTTAGAGGAGGCTTTAAGAATTGAATGAAAAATCATTTTAGACCAATATATGTTCCCAAATTGTGGAATGGGTTATACAACATATATAGTCTTCCATTATGGGTCCCTTTTAGTTGTTACTACTATTGTGGTCTAAACTAGTCTTGAAGAAGGTACTAATGAACCCAATTGGGTAGAGAAAGCATCTATTTGAGTCATGGTTTGGTTGGTGGGAGTGGTAGAAGAGATGGATGGGATGGTGAGAACTAATGTTGAAGGGATATATATTGAAGGAGTGGATACTATAGTGGTGGAGACTTTAGTGGCAATGGTTGAAGAAGTAAAATTGGCAATTGCAAGAGTAGAGGTTGGAGAAATGAAAAGAATAACAACAAAGAGTGATTGCATATGAATGAAAGTGAAAACAACTAGAAAAGGCATGGTAGAAGAAACCAATAAAAAATTAAATAATAAAGGCCTAGGGGGGAGAGAATAAACCATCCTTATTAGATTGATCATCATTAAGGGGTGCCTTTACATTTAATGCTTATAAACTCAAGACCTTGGCTTCTTTTAGCTCTTCCTCATCCACCTCTTGACTTGGCTCACATTTAAATGAAGGTTATGCCTCTCCACTAGTTACTTATTTGTATGGGGTTTGAGTTCTCTCCCCCTTGGTTTCGTTTGATATTAGAGTGCCATTTTCTCATCTTGTGGAACATTCATTTGTTGGGTAAGAAGGAGAAGAGTCATACTAGATGTTAGGTCTCTTTAAGCCACCATAATAGGTGTTATTTCTTCTTCATCAAAAGAATCTAGGAAAATGATCTCCATCTCTTCCTTACTATTTTTGTCCTTTTATTGTGTTAGCTCATCTACTAGTTCCTATTTATCTCTCCTTAGTTCAATAAAAGATGCTTGAACTGGAGGAGTATGTTCCTCTTCTTCATGTGTAGCAATGGGTATCTCTTCTAGGTATTTATTTTATTCAAATTATTCAATGACTTATGGATTTTGGGTATCTTAAACTTATTGTATTGGTTGTGGGTAGGGCCCATTACTATAAAAGTTAGAGGATTTCCATCCCCCTAGTGTTGGGATAATGAATTTAGCTTGACTGAGTGTAAGGGAGGGGTCAACTTGTAACACCCTTAATAAATCTTTGCTTAAGCATGATGCCATTCTCTTTCCTTTACTTCCTCATAATCCTTAGCATTTAGGAATAGGAATTCATGGTCAAATAGCTCATGTTTTTATGGGATACCAAGGCTATGAATCTTTTGTTGTACTCTCCCATGGGGGTCCCAATCCATATGGGAGAGAGTATCCAGTTCATAGGCTCTCCTTGCATTCCAAACTTCCTTGAAATTCCTCTTGAATGTATAATGCATTCTCCTAATAGTGATATAGGATCTGAGGAAAGTGCCTTCCTTACTTTTTATAAAATATTAATCTATACCATTCCATATTTAGAATTCAATCTCTTGTTCGACCACTTTGTCAAGAATGAACATTGGAAGCTAAAGAGGGTCCACCCTATGACCAACAACCATGATGATTGTATAATCAGGGTAGAGCCAATAGTCACCCAAATTGGTGAGTGTTTTGGTAATGTTTATTGAAACTTGGCCAAAAGGTGGCCATGAATGACCATCTAAACCTAAATATGGAGGTCATCTATAATTTTAGAGATATTCCTTACATAGAAATATGTGTTAATGAAAGAATAAAATTCACATATTCTATTCTTGATGAAATCAGGGTTGGGACTCCATAGAAGCACATTATGCTTATACACTATTCCCATAACTGCATCGAATAGGTATGACATTATATAAAAAAATTACCTATTAGGGACTCTTGTCCTTATATATAATTTATTCATATAGATGGGCATTTATGACCTCCTCTAATGCATAGTTGCACTTTGAAGTAATGGGTAGGTTTAGTAGGGGTACCCATTCTAGATGTAGCAAGTGGATGCTCAAGTGGTTAAAGAGTTGGCTCAACAATACATTCCTATGTGAACCCCCTTTCTAAATTGGGTGATAGGGATGGGATTCTTGGTATGATATTTGACAGTGAATGTCTCATTGGGGAGAAGCCACTTCCCTAATGCTTGCTCCATATTGTTATTTTTCTTTCAAGTGACTATAGTATGTAATTAAAATATAACATATGGAATAGGGAGACTTAAATACCTCATGAATGCATATCCAAATAGGTATGTCAAACTATGTTATTTTTTAAATACTATAGATAGTAACTATCTATAATTGTACCTTCAAATAATAGGCCTCACAATAAGTTGATGCACAACATGACTTCTAATTTGGTAGCTACATAGTGAAGTGCATAATGTTTGAATGGTACCAAATCGGCTGTATGTTATTTTTCCTCAACTAATATGTCCTCTTGTAACATAAATGAATCAATTCTCACTATGACCTCCCATATAAACAAGTAATTAGCATGGAGTCCATCTATCATAGTTGCATCAAAAACCATGTTTAAGTATTCAATGGAGTCCTTAATATAAAACATAAATGGTGTTGAGGCTCTCTTGTATGACCCAAATGAGGATACCATTATTAATGATTAATGATATTGTGATTCAAGATTTCAAAAATAGAAATGTAAAAACTAAATTACATGAGTTTTAAGTCATTTTAGTTATGTTCACTTGAGCTCTTAAAAATCAAATGAGGTGAACTTAGTTGGGGATCAATGTTATAGATTTTTAAATTTATTCTAGATCATGCTTAATTAATAACCAATGCCTATGATCTTGTTACCCTTATTTAATTTAAACCTGACCACCTAGTCCTAGTGTACATGCCAAGTATGATGCTTGTTCATTCAGGGTGCCTTGGTGTTGCTTTTTCTTTTTTACATTTGTTAATATATGGTTTGGTCAGGGGAATCAATATTTTCCTTCAAGCCTAATATTCCATGAGAAAGTGAAACAACCCCTCCAAAAAAATGGAATTATCTTTTATATTACACAATGGAATGATGTTTAAGGCCCATTGTATAACTCTAATGCAACATAATATATCTTCATAGATAATTAAAAAATTACTATTACCCAATAACCATCTTCCCAATTGTCCCAAATGGATAATCCTATAACAAATAGAATAGAATTAAGCAAATCCAAGAATGTCTAGTTATCTAATTCACTAGGAAATGGGGGGAAAGTAATAAACTAAATTTTAAGTCTTTTAAGACTCAAGGTTTGAGTTATTTATCAAAATATCATTTGTTTATATAACTACAAGTAGTGTCTTACATTTAAATGAAAATTCCACTTGATCCTTGAAGGAAAAATACACTCTTATGCATGTTTGAAAGGTATCTCCTAGGAGATACCTTGAAGGGGAAATTTACTATTATGATTTTTTGAAAGGTATATCATATGAGATACCTTGAAGGTATTACAAGGGCCTTTAAAATATCACCTAATATTGCCTTCCATGTAAAATAAAATTGCACTTGTTCCTTGAAGGAGAAATCCACTCTTGTCCCTATTTGAAATGTATCTCTTAGGAGATAACTTGAAGGATAAATCCACTCTTGTGCATGTTTTAAAGGTATTTCCTAGGAGATACCTTGAAGGTATTACAAGGGCCTTCAAAATATCACCTAGTATTACCTTCCATGTAAAGGAAAATTCCACTTTTTCATGTTAAAGGTATCTATTATGATATAGTTTAAATGTTCCCTTCAATGTATGACTACACCCTTTGAATTATATCTTAGGAGATTCTATCAAGGGCCTTATAATTCCTTCAATTTACCCATGAAATTATTACAAGTCCCTTCAATTAATCTTGTAGTAGATATTTGGAAGGGCGTTGTCATACATATCAATATATGTTACACATCTAATACTAGCATATCAATTAAGACAAGAAAGAACTCATTCATATATTTTTCACACTAAGAGTTATTGAATAATAAATCCAAATAAATAATCCTAATTACATGAACATTGGAAATAAAATACACACACACACATGAGTTGAAAACCAAAATTACTCATGTTCCTATATATTGAAAACTATTTGAATCTTCAAAAGTATGGGTTACATGTGTTTAAATAGACTTTGGGAAGGGGTCACCTTATACTCAAAGTACATACAAGATAGATTACATGTCATATTTATAACTTTAGTTGTATCTATGGACAAAACTATATAGAGTTATCTTAAAGTTGTTAATAACTTAAGTTAGCCTTTACAAAAATCATGTAACATGTGCATGTTTACAAAAATGAATAGGCAACTTTATAATATGGTTAAAACTATAAGAAAACTATAAATATATAAATATACACCACTATATAAATGTACATGAAAATCCTTGTCCCTTAATGGTTGTGTTGTCATCTAGATGGATACATGGGCTTTATTTGGCATTGTAACTATGGATGTTGACATAGAACTAGAAGTGGCAAGTTGAGTTTGCTTCTTCTTTGCCTGTATTTGAGCCAACATTTATGTGATACATCATGTTACTACCAAATTATGTCCAAATTAAAAATAGGGGGTCTATTCACCCTACTAACATGTCCTAGTATATTTTCATGCTCTACTTTAGTCATCTAGAAGTTGATCTTGAAGATCTAAACTTTAGTCACCTTCTTCCTAACAAATCTCAACTCATCTTTTATGTCTTCCAATAGTAGTCCTTGAAGACTTTGCTTAAATTTTTTTGAAGCCTCCTATATAATTTGATAAAAATTAATCTTATTTATCAACTTCCCTTTAACATCCTTTACTTTGGATAATTTCAAATCATTCAAAATTTGAATAATGAGGGCTTCTTATTCTTTATATTTAGGGACCAAAGCCCTAGCTATTGTCAACTATTCCCTAGCCTCTTCTATCCTAATGACCACCAGGTTGAGTGCATTGGACACCTCTAATGGTGTCATGATATCTAGGTGGCTATAAGCCTTATTAGTTATGTAAATAATTAACATATTCAATTTATTCTCTTTAGATTTCAAAGAATTAAATAATTTGTGAGTATTGGAAACATGAGGGGCTAATTCAACCCACATAAACTCTAATTCCTTTAAATAATTGTATAATTTTTATGTTGCCTCTTGGACCTCATATTCAAGTCTAGATAGGATATGCAATATCTTATAGTATTATTTTATTTGTTCCAACTCTTCCTCTAGTTCTTGTCTAGCCAGCTCTGTGCTTTCGTTAATTACCACCATGATATCTTCATGTGCTTTGGCCAAAGTTTGAAGTATTCATTATATGGTTATTTCCACAATTTTCTATTTTGTCTTTTATTTAAAGAAAATACCTCTTGTCTTTCTTAAAAAATTAATTCCCTACTAGCATCATTTTATAGCTTCCTCTTCCTTACCCTCTAAATACTCCAAGATGGATTTTCAAACATAGTTATAATAGATGGAAGCTCTATTATTTGAATTTGGGAATTTGAGATGTATTATCCCTTAAATCACTAGCCCATGGTGGAATTGTTAACTAGTTGAGGTCTATCTCATTTGTGTTTTTGACCATAACTTCTTTTTCAACTTTCTTAGCTAGTTATTGCTTCTTTTCTACCTTGACAATTATGTTAGGAAAGGAAGGCCAAATTATCATAGACCAATCCAAACCTCTATATTAGGGGAGTGGATGGACTATGACAACCTATATCTTTGCCTTCTTGCCCTTACCTGAGTTAGTGACAATGGTTTCCTAGGATGGAGTGGTAGATGGCATGGGGAGAGTGATTTGGGTGGATGAGACATGGAGTTGGGGAGTGGCCATGGATATATGAATATTCCTGGATGTTCTCCTTTTCAATGATCTGACTATGGTAATGTTATAAGGAATACTAGAAGTGGCCATGATGGAAGTGGATGGCATGGTGGTGGAATATGGATTAAAGGTAGTGGAAGGTAGATCAATAGTGGTAGCATCCTTCTTAATTATTGGGGTGAGTAGAGGAAATGTAATAAAGAGGAGGTGGTTAATGGATCATCAGGATTGGAAGTAACAACTTCCACCTTAAGAGTTTTATACACTGATGAAATTGGCATATATGCAAAAATATGAATAGAAGAAGAGAGCAAGGAGGTGGTCTCTACAAACAAAGCCTTTTACCTATTATGTCTTCCATAGATGGTTCTTTCTCCAACTCTACTTCTTCATCAAAATCTTCTTCTTCCTCCTACACTACTACTTGTTGGGGAATTACATGCAAGCTTTCAGATTGCTCTATTGTAGGACTACCTAAGGGGGGAGTCATATGCATCTTTTTGTAACAAATAGTAGCCTTATGTTATGAGTAGGAGTCTTACTAAACTGAGGTATCTTCTTCCTGTGTGGCTACCCATAAAGATGTAGACTCTTTTTCCTAGGGGTTAACCACATGCATTTCAATTGTAATAGAATATGGGGGCTCTTTTCCTTTCTCTTACTCATCAGATGAATCTAGATTGATGGGGTATCCCAGAGCTCCCATAGGATTAGGTTCACTCACCCTTTTTATCTTTTTTGATAGCCTTCACCTTGAAAGGAAGCTCCTGTGATGGATATCCTTATTCCTTAGACTACTCTATTTCTTGGTCCTTCCAAAAGTTTGAGGATGTCCATCCTAAAAAGATGTACATTATATTATGCAATTCATTTATAGTGATTTAAGGTTCCTATTGAATCACCCTTAAGTTATCCTCTTTCAAACTACCAACCCTTTCCCTTTCCAAACCTCATCATCATTCTATATGTTAATGAATAAAAAGTCATAATCATAATAGATGTGTTGGTATGGGATACTAAGGCCTTGAATGTGTTTATGGATGTAGCCATGAGGATCCCAATCCTTATGTGGTACTATGGGAAAATGATAACTCTTTATTTTACCACCCATATCTCTAAAGTGTTTTCTCATTATATATACCATCCTACTAATGACCATATGGTGCTCATAGATCATGTTCTTCTTATTTTTACATAGGTTTTCCTTAATTCTCCACAAAATGTAGAAAGTAATTTATTGCTTAGCCAATTTATCAGGTACATATTTTATAAGTCTAAATGGATGAACCTTGTGCTCAATGATCATGATAATAGTGTAGTCAAGATATAAAAATAATCACCTCTTCTAGATAGTGTCTTCATGATGATTTCTATAACTCTAGGCATTAGAGACCTATGTATTTCTTTCCAAACTTGAGGATAAACATCCTCAAAAATCCTCACCATATTCTGGGTATAAGCATAGATATACATAAATTAAAAATGATCAAAAATGCAATTGGTGATAATGTCGATGGTTGGGCTCCATAGCTCACTAAGGAATTTATAGATTATTCTCATTATAGCATCCAAAATATATGACAACATTTATAAGTGTTCCACTAGAGTGGGCCACTTATCCTTATTAATAATCTATTCTCTCATCTTGTAGCTTATAATTTCACCCAGGGTAAACACTACATCACTGGTCATTATCATATGTAATAATGGTACCAAGTCCAAATTGAGGAAATGGATGTTGGGCATTCTATAGATCCTATTAAGCAGTGACATGCCAATCTACACTCCCATCCTAAACTTATTGATTGGAGTGTGATTATTTCCTTTGTATGTGGTTTCATTAGGGAAAATCCATGAATTCAACACTTTTTCCATAGTATTATCCTGATTCCACAAAACTAGCCTATATTAGTCAAAATAAGCATCTGGTGTTGGTAGTGAAAAATACCTCTAAAAATCTACTTTAAATTTGCATTCCCTAACCATTTGATTACTCATATGGTGCATAAATTCATAATATGTAACATTTCTTATAAATCATAAGTATCGTAAGAGGTTAATGCATGGCATCACCTTGGGCTTGGTCACAACTAAATGCTATCCCTATCTCTTAAGTGATATAAAATCTATGATGAATAGTCACTCTGAGGGAGATAGATTTCATCCAGTGAAAATATGTCAACAAAATTGATAACATCCCATAATTTAAAGTAGTTCCCATACCTAATTTCAAAAATGGTGGCATAATAAACTGTCATTTAATTTGATTGAGTCTTTAATATAAAATGGTGATGGAAGAAGTGCTCCCCTAAATGCCTTAGATGAAGATTCCATTATAATTATTTGTAGTGCTTTCAATTTTTTTATGTGTTCTATGAAAAATTCTCCTTTCTACTAGTCATTGTTTTACTTACAATAGTCTCACAGGTAGCTAGGGCATTTCTTGTGTATGATAGTAGTAGAGTTTGAATTAATTTGATAATATTGAAGACATAAATATTTACACATCATGTATATAATATTTAGCATTAAATTCTAGTTCATGCATTATAAATTCCCAACATTCACATGTTTTAGACTTCTTACATAGTTTAAATCTAGTTAGTTTAGTTGGTGGGTATCTTTAGTAAGAATCGGGAAGTATTTTGCTTTATTGGCCAAGTATAGAGGGATTTTAATAGTTGAGAATTCAGATTTTGTTTTTGTGTTGTGATTGGGCCTAAAAAATATCCCAAAAAAACTTTTGAAAACAAACACTGATATAAAAAAACTTGAAGAGCAAAATTACTGATAAAATATTAGTCATTCAAAACATTTGTTTTCACAAAATGTCTAATGCAAAAACTATGAACAAAAAAGTCTGAAGACCAAAAGTTCCAAATAAAAATTTTGAAGACCAAAATATATTATACAAACTGTCTAAAAAAAAAACCCAAAGACCAAAATCTAATAATAGGGCCTAATCAAAATGTTTGAAAACAAAATCTTGAATACAATTCCTCCAAATAAAACTAAATCCTTGAATGGTCCTTTAAGTTATCACCCAGTAATGCCTTTAATGTCAAGGAAAATTCCATTCATGTGAATTTTAAAGGTGTCTCCTAGGAGATAATTTAAAAATTCCCTTCAATGTATGACAATGCCTTTAAATTATCTCCTAGGAGATTCATTTCAAGGGCCTTGTATTTCCTTGAAGATATGACAAAGATCTTGAGTGTAATTATTTTTCAATAAAAAAGATGCAATGATGGATTTTCCTTGTTCAAATCTCTCTTAATGATCTTATAAGGTCTATAATTTTGATGAGTTTTAAATTGAATCTTTTAATTAAGACACCTTAACCCCTTGATAAGATCTAGAGAACACCTTGTACACAATAATCAATGTATTGTTAACTACCTTCTTTAATTGAAACACCTATTTACTCATTGAATTCTTTCTACACCATAATAAGGATGGGCAAGTTCAACCTTGAGGTGTCTACTAGGAGATTCCTTCAAGCACCTTGTAAGACCTTAATGGGTGACTTGAAATTATCTCCTTGAGGGTAACATGAAGGTATCTTAATGGGTGACTTGAAATTATCTCCTTTAAAAAGATTCACTTCGACAAGTTTCCAAAATAGAGGAAAGGCTAGAGTAGAAATTAAAACCCCTATGGTCTTAAGAGCTACCTTTGAAGATGGATTCTCCATGGACAAGTGTTTTTAGAACCAATGTTTGTTGTGAGTATCTATTGTACACACATAGATAAACATAGTCAAGCTATATAGGAAACTTTGATATAGAAAAACTCATAGATCTAGGCCAAAGATTTCTCCTAGAAGATACCTTGAAGGATAAATCCACTCTTGTGCTTGTTTGAAAAGGTATCTCATTGAAACCCTTATACCCCTAAATAACATTGGGCAAATTCAACCTCAAGGTATTTGTGGATCGTAATCCATATTTTGAAGTTTTGGGGTAGTTAGCTTTTTAGTTGTGGACATGCTTAGAAAATTTTGGTGAGTGGTGTATCAGCCTCCTCTTTCTCAGGCTCACCTTGTTCATTTTTTGGCTAAGTATCGGTCCCTTTTAATGATGACACATGTCATCATAGCAATCCTTAGGAAATAAGGGAGTTCTTATTTTAAAAAAAAGTAAACTATTGGCCAAGGGAAGTGGGCCCCATTTATAACAAGAATTTCATAAGTAGTTTGAAGGGAGAAATGCATCACCATAGTGCTTATTCTAAGCATCATGGGAATTTTGAGGTGGTTTAATTACGCCATAACTAGGATTTTGAAGACCAAATACACTCATGAGTTGAATCTCCCCACTCAATTGAAATAGCCTCATCATGAGTGTGGTGCCATATTCTAGGTGTCATTTCCTTGGGAGGCTATTATGGCTATATATTCAAGGCTTATTTATTTTGTAAATGGGTAGGGACATTAGATAATAAAAAGTGTTCTTACTATTATTGGAGATTAGCTATCGTAATAGTTAGTTTTAGAATAAAAATAGCAGTAATTATTTATTTTCATTTCATGACCTTAGTAGGTGACCCTCACAAAAAGGATTTAATATTGTATAATGTTCCTTTTGGCCTTTTATATTCTATTCTCCACCCAACAATGAAGAGTATGCGACGTTGTGCGTCAAATTGAGTGAAATCCATTACTATTTGTTATTTCTATTTTCTGCTTCAATAGTATTGAATCTTGTTCAAATTATAGGATTTAAGTCATGCATATGTTTTTTAATTATCTATAATGCCTTAAGGTTTCAATCTATTTTATGCAATTTTAGGAATAGATACTTAAATAATATTGGTGTATTGTCTTAGTTTGATTTTTGATTTATTTACATTTCCTCCTTCCCCTTTTCACCCCATAATTAATTCAAAGATTTCACTTCTAAAATCCTTAATGTTGCTTCACCTATCACAATTTTGTCCCATATCGGTAAAGCTTTACATTGGAAACTATTTACTAAGAGTGAGAGTTTTAGGCATCAACAATATCCACTAGGTGATTCTTTCATGGGTACCTTGAAGGTATCTCCTAGGATATACCTTGAAGATATTACAAACCTCAATAACATTGGGCAATTTCAATTTCAAGGTATCCAATAGGAGATTCCTTCAAGGGCCTTGTAATAGCTTCATGTGTAAATTTAAGGCATCTCCTAAGAGATACCTTGAAGATATTAAAAGGACTGTCAAGGTAAAGGAAAATTTTAGAATACAAGGTAATTATTCAAATCTAAAACTATTAACATAATAGAGAAAATTGTTAAAATGAATTGAGGTGGAAGAGCACGTGTGTAGGAGGACCTAAAATATGCACTGTCCCAAGTATTAGAAGTCCCTTCAAGTTATCAAGTTATCAACTAGCAGTGCTTCCAAGGTGAAGGAAAGTTTTATTAGGAGATACATTCAACATCCCTTTGAATGTATGATACCACCCTTTGATATGTCTACTAGGAGATTCCTTTAAAGGCCTTGAAATACACTTGTAATACCTTCATGGTTAACTTTAAGGTATATCCTATGAGATATCTTGTAAGAAAAATTCACTCTTATGCATGATTGAAAGGTATCTCCTAGGAGATACCTTTAAGGTACCTATTAATGGAATTTTTGACACATATTAGAAACATACTTCCCCCTCATCTTTCTCCTTTGAAATAAATGTTTGTGGATTTCTTTGCCCATTAGATTATATTGGCTAGTGCATATATGATTTATTTTTAATTTGGTCAATCCTTATTATTTTAAGTTTGATTTAATGTATATATTACAAAGATTTAATATGTCTTTTGTAGTGTAGTTTAGAATTAACATTTGTTGACATACAATTAATCACTACTTAATCACAAAAAAAATTCATGAAATGATGCAATATACAACTTAAATTTTACAAAATATCAATATTTAAATCATTTTAATTGATTTTTAGTATGTCTTCAAGTGAAAGAGGAATTCCCACACTTAAAAGGCAGAAGAAGGCCTCACTCCAAGAGAATTTGGATAAAAGGCCAAAAAAGGCCTCACTCTAAGAGAATTTGGATATAGTATAGTTTAAACCACCAAAACTAAAATTAAATCCATATTAACATCTTCCATTTTATGGTGGTGACAAAATTCCTCTTGTTGACTAGTTTTTTGAATTATTTAGTCTGCCAAATGTACATGCAGATATATACTTGTTTAGCACTACATCGGGAAAAGAATTTTATCTAATTGGAATAATATTTGCCTCTGATAAGGATGAACTTGAAGATTCCCAAAAATTTCAACTAGAAGTATGGAATGAAGAAGAGGTAATTTTCCATCGAGCTATAGCTTATTTTAATAAATTTACACCCAGTAAAATGGAATTGATAAAAAATATTTTTTCTCCTTCTGATGAAACATTTGGGTTTCATTTGAATAGCTATGACAACCTTCAAATGTTTGGGTTGATATATAGTGATAATTTGGTCATTAGAATACAAAATATGTTGAAATAAAAATATGAATAGGGGGAAACAACTTCTTTTACTTAACACTATGCAAACATGTATTTAAGATACCCTACAATCATGATAGAAAAAATATTGAAGAAAATAAGACAAGTAAGGGAAACATATTTTTATGCAAATTTGAAAGATGATATACAAGTACTCACACTAGTGGAGAAAAATAAGATCAAATGTTGGAACTCTTTTCTTGACACAAATTTCTGATTAGACATAGTGAATTCTTTACATGGTATATTTCCTCTAGAAATTACACCTTGAACATTCTTGTAGAGCTCTATGAATTGGGGGACACTAATATCAAAATAAGAAATATGAATGAAAGAGTAGTTAATGATATAATTCAGTCATTTGTAAAACATAATGAGGTTATAGTGAAGGATGCTTTATTATTTCCTTTTGATCCAAAAACCCTTAATTTATTATTTAATCAAAGGAAGTCCTAGAATATATGATGGAAAAAAAACCATAAGGTTCAAAATTGCAGATGGCCGACACACAAGTACAACACAATAGAGAATTATTTTAGAGGAGGAATATAACTCACTATCATTGAGAAATAAATGTTATGTTAGAAGGGAAAGATTTTTGAAAACTTATATTCCATTCCATATTGTGCATAAAATATGTAACCAATATAATGAAGCTAATGAAACAATTTATAAGGCTTAATTTATAGAAAGAGTTTGATCTACATGTGATCTTATCCAAATGAGATGTTGGAACAATCTTGAAATAGGGAAAGAAAAAGATGGAAGAAATACATGAACAAGATAGACACTTATTCACACAAATGAAATATTCAGCATAATTATAGGAGATAAAATGCCTTCTTTTCAAGGAACAACACATTTGGGATTATTTTGATAAAGCATTTAACTTGTTTGAAAGTGTACTTTAATTGTCTCAAATAAACAAGATTTAAATTTGATTGGTACAACAATACTTAGAAATATTAGAGGGATATTAGATAAACAAAAAATAGAACTAGCAATATTATTAGAAAAAGGGTCAATTTCCTTATTGAAAACCCTTGGGTACAATAACATGGATACTTGGTGCAAAAAGGTGAAGCTAGAAAGTAACATGTTATCAAAAATTATAGGTTATTTTAGCAACCATGATTCAACACTACCACCAGACAAAAAAATCACACTTGAAGAGGTAATGGACCATTATACAATATCTACAAAAAGATTTGATGATTTATGTGTCCTAAATGAAGGTATTTCAAAAAATAAAAAAGGATAGGAAGCATTATCTCAAGTTTAATTAAGCATATTGAGAAAATATCTACATAATGATGGAGGTTAACTTTCCAAGATAGATATAGAAATATTCAATTGCTATTATGGGACTCCATGTCTATGGCCATCCATTTGAGAATATTTTAGTGAAATGTTCATTTTTGATCTAAATGTCGATTTGATAATTATTGATCTTTTGAATCTCATTGAAGTTTTTAAGGAAGAACATCTCACCTATGTCTTTAGGAATCAATTGATAAAGTTATTGTTGGGGCCTTTAATGTATTCATCATCCATAAACTAGAACATTTTTCTAACATTTAGACCTCTCTCAAGAATTTGCATGTTGGTGATTTCCATTCCATGCAAGAAATGGGTATCATACTATGGGATCCAGATAATAATGGATTCAACTGGAATCATATTAAAAGTATCAATTTTTTCAAGATCTCACTAATTTTGTGATCTAAAACTTAGAAGTTCTGGTTGATAAATATTTCAATAGCATAGAAATAACACAGCAACAATGAATTTTTTGAGAAGAAATGTAGTATTACCCAAGATCGCAATCCAAATATATGTTTATCTCTAGGAAGAGATGTTTGTCTTCACATTTTAGGTTACCTCTTCATTTATACACATTTTTAAATCATGGGGAGGATTTGGAAGGTCACCAATCTCAAGGGAGATTAAGTGGTTCAACTTCTAAGATTTAAAACAATATAGAATTTGAGGAATTACTATTTTTAGAAACTTACTATTTTTAGAATGCACTACTAAAATTGAAATTTAGGGCACTTACATTGGGTTTCTAGGGGTCAAAATTCATTAAGCAGAGCTCAATTCAATCTCATGATGTTATCCTCATTCTTATATTTCCAATGGTTCAAACGGTGAATCAATTGGAGCTACAGTGCAAAAGTTATGGCTCCCAGAAGTTTCATCATCAATTGGGGTGGAATTGTCACCTAAATTGTTACCCGGATCATTCCTCCCTCCTTGAAAAGTAATGGTTCCCATTGCATCAATGTTACCCATCAGGTATGGTAGTTGTGTGTTGATTTGATTCTCTATGAGCCACTCACCTTGGTGGCTAAGCTGGCCCCTTTTGACCACCCAATAAAGTGGAATAGAGCATCCTCTTGTTGTCTTCATCCAGGTATCCACAATCTAATCCTCTTCCACTAGAGAAAAACTCTATGGATCAAGATCATCAATGTATAGTTGTTCTACTACAACTGAAGTTTCCAATAGAGGTGGGTGATATGGTTTGAGGACTCCACATTGAATATTGGATGTAGACCAAGGTAGGTTGGTAGGTTCAACTCAAAAGCATTTTCTCCAACTCTTCTGGTGATGGTGTAAGGACCATATCATAGAGGTTGAATCTTTCTGTGTGGGCCTGCAAGTCATTCCTTCTGAAGCCACAACCAAACCTTGTCACCCATATAAAAATGGTATGTAATCATATGTTTGTCATGGCATTGCTTATACTTCTGATTCATCTTCTCCAGGATGTCTTGAACTTGTTGTTAGATGTGTTGAATTTATTAAATAAACTTTGTTTCTTTTGTTGCCTTAGATCTTCCATGAGGTGTGTATTCCATGGTGGAAAATGGAATAGTTATATCAATTGGTTCCATGGGTTAGAACCCAAAACATACTTGGAATGGACTATGCTTGGTCGAGCTATGTAGTGCCTGATTATATACATGTTGTATGAAAAGAAGTCCCTCATCCCATGTGTGTGGATGTTTGGAGTGATACATCCAAATCATGTGAACAATCAAGTGGTTTACCACTTGTGTTTGACCATCAGTCTGTGGATGGAAGGCTGTGGACTTCATCAACTTAGTATCCATCATCTTCCATAGAGTGGACCAGAATATGCTCAGGAACCTGTTATCTCGATCTAAGACAATGGACTTGGGGAGACCAAAATGGAGCCATACATGACTAAAATATAGTTAAGCAATTTCCTCAGTAGATATATTTTTCTTACAAGCAATCATGATAGCCATTTTTGAAAAATGATCAACTACCACAAAAATATAGTCCTTACCATGTTTTGAAGTGGGCAAACCTGAGAGAAAATCCATTGAGATGGATTCCCAAGGCCTGGTTGGTTCTGGCAATGGCATGTACAATCCTTGCTTCTTATTTGTTGGCTTGGCTATCACACATGGGGTGCAAGATTTGAGATATATTTCCACATCCTTTCACATATGAGGCTAGTAGAAGTGTTTTTGAAGAACTGCCAATGTCATTTTGATACCAAAGTGTCTAGTTATCCTACTGAAGTGTGCTTCCCATATCATCTTTTGTTGCTCTATAACTGGAACATAGATGTGCCCCTTATGATAGAGGACATTATCTTTCAAATATAAATTAGAAACATGTTTACCTTTTTGAAGTGCTTGATATGTATCAGCAAAGATAGGATCTGCTTCATACAGAGCACCCCAAGTGGCAGTCTCATGTCTACACATGTCAAGAACTATTGTGAGTGTAGTAATTGGTGGGCAGCTTAAATAATCTATATCTATATTTGAGATCCTCTTTTATGTTTGATTATCAGGTGGAATTGCTAAAGATATGTGGCCCACTTTTGGTACCTCTCATTTCATAGTTTACTTTGCATCTAGATGAATTCCAATGGTATGTGGTCAATGTGGATGATCATTTCTTTCCCCAAGATGTAGTGTTTCCATTGTTTGTAGGATTGCATAATGGCATAGAGCTCCTTATCATATGTTGGATATTTCTTAACTATATCAGTGAAAGTTCCACTATGATATGCAATAGGATGGCCATGTTGCATGATGACAGCTCCCATGGCATATTTAGATGCATCTATCATCAACTCAAAAGGCTGATGTAGATTTGGCAAGGCAAGAATAGGCACTACACAGAGTCTATTCTTCAAATTCTCAAATGCCCTTTGTTGTATTTCACCCCAATAAAATTTAGCTTTATCTCCTCCTTTAGTCACTTGGGTTAGTGACCAAGTAACATGTGAAAATCCAAGAACAAATATGTGGTAGAAATTTGCAAGACCCAAAAAGCTGTGAAGCTCTATGAGGGTCTTTGGTGTGGGCCATTCTTTAATAACCTGAATCCTTTTTGGACCAACATGGACCCCTTCCTCATTCACAACATGCCCAAAGTACTAAATTATTGTCATCCTGAATGTGTATTTTTCAAGATTTGCATACAATTTGTGCTCCTAAAGAGTTTAAAGCACCTTAAGAACATGTTGCAAATGTTCTTCCCATGTTCTACTATAGATGAGTATGCCATCTAAGTAGACAACCACAAATGAGTTGGTGAAGGGTCATAGGATGTCATCCATCATCCTCATGAAGGTTGTAGGTGCGTTAGTTAAGCCAAAAGGCATAACCAACCATTCAAAAAGCCCCTCCTTATATTTGAATGCAGTCTTCTAGACATTAGTGGGATCGATGGGAATTTGGTGATAACCAAATTTGAGATCAATTTTTGTGAAGAACTTCACACCACAAAGCTGGTCCAATAGGGCATCAATCCTGGGGAGAGGGTAGCAATTCTTCATAGAGATTTTATTCAGGGCTTGGTAGTCAATGCAAAGCCTCCATGTTCCATCTTTATTCAGTACCAAGACAATTGGGCTACCACAAGGTGAAGAGCTTGGCCTGATGTGACCCTTTTAGATCAATTCTTGAATCTTTCTTTTTATCTCATCATTCTCCAAAACTGATTTGCGATACACAGGACTATTAGGCAAAGGTGATCCTAGGATCAAATTGATAAAATATTTAACCTGGAAATGCAATGGAAATCCTATGGGTGACTTGAATAAGTCATCATATTCTCCTGTGATTCATCCTATCTAATTTTATTATTATGTTGATTGTGTAGTCAGGACTACAACATCAACCTTCTTAGATTTCTATGGTTTGACCACCATGAGAACAAATTACTTTGTCTTCTCCACCAATCTCTTGCATTTCTTAACATGAATCAAGGAGATAGATGTGGGAAGTGGTACCTCTGGTACCCTATAGCACCATGTTCCAAGAGTGAGGGTGATCCTTCAGGTTCATGATTCATATATGCCATGTCACTCATACATGAACGGCTAACCAAGGAGTACATCACAAACATCTAGATTGACCACATCACACAAGACTTCATCTTGGAATGGTTTTATATCTATGAAAGAAGACACTGATGGGTGACACGAAGGTCTCTCCCTAGGCTCAACCATCCAATATTTTAGGGCTTTAGATGAGGCTTCATGGATAGATTTAGACTTTTAACAACTTTAACAGAGATTAAATTCTTTTAACTCCCACTATCAAGAATGAAATGTAGATGTTTACCTTTTACCCATAATTTAGAGTGAAACAATCTTTCCTTGTCATCTGGTCTTTACTCATAGGTCTATGATGAAGTGATGATGGTGTCAAGATTAGCATCTATAATTTATTCTTCATCATATCTGACTGTGGGTTGTATATGAGGCAAAGTAGTAGATGTTGAGTATTGTGACTCAAAAAGCAGTGACTTGATGGCTTGACATTCTTCTTTGGAGTGAGTTCTAGTTGTGTGGTAATCACACCATTTTCTAGCCTTCCCCTTCTGGGATTTCTTATCTTGAAACTCCTTATGCTTCTAATTTTTGCCTCGTTTTTGACCTTCCTTGTCACTTTTCCATTTTGAGGGTTGACTCTTCGTATTCTTTCTACCATGCTTCTATTCAATCTTCTTTGCAAATTTGTATGCCTCACTGAGGGTTTCCAATTTGAAGATTTCCATTTCCCCCTGTATGTACCATTATAGTCCACCATGATGTTTGAGATTCTTATGTTTATCACTTTCTTGAATGCCAAATCTTACAGAAAAAGAATGAAAAGTGTATGTGTAATCTTGAACAGATTGGTCCTTACCTTGGCGAAGTTGTTACCACTGTATGTATAGATCATCATATGCTCTGATGGGATAGTATTCTTCTTTCACCACTTCCACAAAATCATCCCAGGTAGGTTCCACCTTAAGGCCAATGTCATCTATACTGAACCTCTTTTTGTACACTTCCCACCAATTTTTCATGGGCAATGATGATTTCAAAAGAGCAAAAGTAATATTTTCTCCATCACTGAACTTATTTACAGAGAAGTAGGAAGACAGTTGATCCAACCAATTTTCTACTACATCAACATTGGTTTTTCCTTCAAATGTAGGAATATCAAAATTTACCTAAACCGTGAAGGGTTTTGGGGCACTAAAAGGATGTTCCCTAGATGATGAGCCAAGAAGTGTAGCCACGGAGCCAAGATTTCCCATCATAAGTGTTTGAAGAATTTGGGAAAATTATTGAAGCATCTACACTTATTGCCATTGGAGGGATTTATTCACCATTTCCTTGAAAGGATCAGATGTCTCAGTGTCATCTACCATTTGAAGTCATTTGGAGCAAACAAGTGGAAATTTTAGAAGCTCTATTGTTTCCCACCCAAGCTTCTTATAGCCTGACCTCGTCCTCAAGATTATACACTCTCAAGACAAACCGATCTAATACCACTGATCCAAAACTTAGAAGTTCTAGTTGATAAGTATTTCAATAGCATATAAATAACATAGTAACAATGAATTCTCTAAGAAGAGATGTAGTATTACCCAAGATCGCAATACAAATATATGTTTATCTCTAAGAAGAGATGTTTGTCTTCACATTTTGGGTTGCCTCTTAATTTATACACATTTTGAAAGCATGGGGAGGATGTGTAAATTCACCAATCTCAAGGGATATTAAGTGGTTCGACTTCCAAGATTTAAAATAATACAAAATTTGAGGAATTACTATTTTTAGAAACTTACTATTTTTAGACTGCACTACTAAAATTAAAATTTGGGGCACTTCCATTGGATTTTTGGGGGTAAAAATTTATTTATAAAATATAAATGCCATATCAAAATGTTATCCTCATTCTTAGCTTTCCAACGGTTCAAACGGCGAATCAATTGGAGCTACGGTGCAAAAGTTATGGTTCCTGGAAGTTCTGTCATCAATTGGGGTGGAACTGTCACCCAAATTGTCGCCTAAATTGTTGCCTGGATCATTTTTAGCTACAATATTTCAGCCTCCATTCACAATAAAGCATATTAGAGGAAGGTTTTTACATCTACAAATATGTACCAATATTTCAAATGATTAGTTTACATAAAATAGGAAGGTCATTCAAAAATTAACTAGATAACACCTTTTGGGAGAGATTTATCTCTACTTTCAATGATTCAGATACATGTGACATGTTAGGGGTATATACAAGAGCTGGATTAGTGTGTGCTTATATAAAATTGTAAATAAATTTATCTTGCATTATAGAAACTAAAGAACAAGTAATTTTTAATGTTCAATTTCAAAATTGTTTGATAAATTCAAAGCAACTAATACAAGAACAACCACTTTGATTATTACCAAGTGCATAACAATTTTAATTTATTTTATAATCATGCTTCATTTTCCAAATATAACATCATAACAATATTTCAATGTGTATGCTTTATTTTTCAAACCTAACAACTTAGAAATCTTTCAGTGTGTAGCACTAATGGAATTACATGCAAGTGAAGAAATAATAACAAAAAATCATATTAATAAACATGACATATTACAAGTTGAAGAAGGTAAGATAAGATCATGCATATTTTTTCAATTATATAATTTTTATTTATCAAAAATTCATAATACTAACAAAATATTTCTTCATTTGTTTATGTCTCAATTAAAATAGTTTAAAATGTAGCTCTAGAACTTTGTGTCTCCAACACAACAACCCATGACACAGCTTTGTAGGTTGATGCCTCCACAAAAACAACACAAGGTAAAAATATACAACAAGACACATTTTTAAAATGCAAATATCAAATCAATTTATGATGAGAACTTTTAGTTACTACACTATATAATAAATTATAGGGAATAAAGAACCAAAGGCTCAATGAAAGAGTGCACCCATACAAACTACAAAAAGGCAAAAAATGGTGAAAACCCTTTTCAATAAATGTGTAATTATAAAATTTCATATAAGTCTAGAATATATTAATTATATTTATTTATTTAAACACATTACAATTGAATTTTTCTTCATATACAGGAGATTGCAAAAGATAATAAAATATAGACTTGAGTCATCTTGGGATTTGGAAGTGTGGGTTCATTTTCTTGTTGTGTAGACTTGAATGTGGTTGTATTTACCCATTAAAATGTTGTTTACATGTTTAATTTACCCATTAAAATGTTTTTTACATGTTTAATTTACCTATTTTAAAATAACACAATATGTGTTATATTATGTCTTCAATACAATAAATTTTGATGTAGATTATCCATGTGTTCTTTATCAACAAAAAAACAATAAAGTATATTATCAAAGAAATAATTATATTGCTATTGATTTAAACAATTTTTAATTTGATGTCTTATTGGAATTATATGAAGGGGTTTAAACTATTAATGTGTAAATTCATTTGAATTTAGTGATAGTGAGCTTCATCTTAGAAGAGTAAATCCTATTTTGTTTGTTTTGATGGGTTGTATAAACATATAAATATGTATTGGTATGCATAAGAATAGCTGATAATTTCTTTACTATAACAATATAGATTTTTTTTTATCAATGTTAAATTCTTATCAACATCTATGAGAAATGAGTTATGGCAAAACAAGATTGTTTTAGAATATGATAAAGTTATGGTCAAGTTATAAGGATTCAATATGAACATTCATATGCATATGTATGTTACAAAACTGGTAATAAAAATGGTACATCTGAGTATAAAGAGTGTAGTTAAAATGTGCATGAGCATGTATTTATTTTTATATGTGTTTATATGAATCTTTATAATATTTAAGTAAATACAAAAAAAATGAATCAAATGAAATGCAAATCAAAAGTGCATCAATGACCAATCTAGTAACATGTAAAACATTTTCCTATAAAATTTCAATGTTACATTTTTTATAATATAATATTGTTAATAAATGATTCATTTCGTTTTTAACAAATGGCAGACATTTCAAAGGAGGAGCTAAAACCAACTTCTAAAAACTATTGATTTTGGGGTTAGATGACTTATAATTTGTTGTGCACAAAAAAAAAGATATGAAAATGAATGATACAAGAAAAAAATAAGATTATAAAATACAAAAAATGTCATACTACATTAGAGATCATTCTATAGAAATTTTGAAGGTGGTACTACAGTCTTTTTCTCACATTGGCATTTGGTTAATGATAGAGGACAATAATTTGAGGATACTCATTCAAGCCATGGGTTACACAAGATCAAATTAAATGTTTATTTGGGGTAAAATATATTCTAATACCTTAAATATAAACATAAATAAATTGGATGAAGTTATTTTTAAAGGGACCTTCAAAGATGATTTTTCAATTACCAACACATTATTAGTTGATTGTAATTCTCAGAATTGTGTTACAAATCAAAAATTGAAAATGAGTTATGTTACACCAAGTAGATATACTAAAAATAGAAGTTGGAAATATGAAATGTATTAGAGAATCAAAATGATGTCTATCATCACATTCTTGAGAAAAATCAAAAAATCTATGCCAACAGCTGTAAACCAGTGTTTAGAAAGATGTAACTTTGCCATATTATGATTCTTTCAAGTGTATTTATTTATTATAAAATATAATTATAATAATAAACATTAACATAAATTTCAAATAAATTAATTCTAAATTATTTCAAATATAGTTCAATTAATTTATTGTAATTTAGAATTACTTTGGTCTAGTTAAGCGCAATTTGATTTAAAGTTGGAGATTCCTTGAAAGTATTGAATCAAGTCTAAGTTTCAAAACTAATCCCATTTCAAGTGGATACTCCATTAGTTTATATTGAAATTTCCCAAGTTGATCCATTAGTATATTGACACCTTCTCATGAAGATATTCCCAATGAACAACAAACAATTCTCATTAGATATTTTATTACGTAGATAAACTAATTACTTATTATGTTTTCATCCATAATTTGTCCAGTCAAATGGTGCCACATGTCCTAGTAATAAAAGCTAATTCAAAGGATAAATGATCAGTCTAAAGGCCCGTAAGGGTGCTATAGTTCAAAATAGTCCAATATATTCAAAATGATCTTCTCCCACATGGTTTGAAATAATTCAATTTATTTGGAATTTAGAAAACAAATTTATGGAGAAAATATTATCCACTCCATTTTAGTGAGTATAATTTAAAATTATTTAAAATGGCCCAATTTAGTTAAAATTATCTATGCTTAAATGGTTTGAAATAGTTCAATTTATTTGGAATTTACAAAATTAATTTTTGGAGAGAATCTTCTTGAATCACTCCACTTTATAGGTATAAGCCTAAATTATTCAAAATAGTCCATATTATTCAAAATAGTCCAATTTATTCAAAATGATCTATGCCCAAATGATTTGAAATAGTCTAATTTATTTTTAATATAACAAATTTATTTTTGGAGAGAATTCTCTTCACTCCACTTTAGTGGGTATAAGTCCATATTATTCAAAATAGCCTAATTTATTTGAAATAATCTATGCCTAATAGGTTTGAAACACTCAAATTTATTTGGAATATAGAAAATTTATTTTAGATAAAAAAAATTCCACTCCACTTTAGTAGGTATAAGTCCAAATTATTTAAAATAGTCCAATTCATTAGAAATTATCTATGCCCAAATGGTTTAAAATAGTCATTTTATTTGAAATATAAGAAAATTATTTTTGGAGAAAATTTTCTCCACTCCACTTTAGTAGGTATAAGTCCAAATTATTTGAAATAGTCCTTTGAAAGTAACTACCCTCTTTTCATCAAGTAGGTCTAATTTTTACAACTGAGAGAATTTATATTCCTCATCAATAATGATGTTCTTTAATGAAATGCATAAAGAGGGTAACTTGATCTCAACAGGGAGAATAACTTCCATACCATAAATAAAGGAATACAATGTGGATCCTATTGGGGTGTGGGTATTAGTATAATAAGCCCAAAGGGTAGGAAATAGTTATGTTAGTGTAGGTTATTATTTTTCCCTGTTATTTAATTAGGGAATATTATATATTTGTGCATACATGAAGTTTTTCTACATTCTTGGGATAGGCCAGCTTATGTAGAGATGTGTGTCATAGATGTGTCATAGGTGTCATAAGAATGTCATAAGTAACTCCTTTGACCAGCTATTCTGGGTATGGGAGTTACTTCTCTATTCTTAGCACCTTGTCACCACCTTTTTTGGAGGAGTTACAGTCTATTCTTGGGGTGCTTTGACCACCATTTGTGGAGGAGTTACTTACTAGCTCTCATATATGTATTCTTCATTATGGCCATCTCATGTTAATGGAATATTGGCTTTTCTCCAAATTGTCTATGCAATTGTCTCTTGTTTGATTTCATTTACTTTAGCATTTTGTGGTATTCAATTGCTTCGTCCCGTGCAACCATGACTCGTGCATCCTTGTTATTCAGACCTTGGTGAATCCTCCGATATGGTATTAGAGCTACCTCGGTAACTGGTTGTCTATTTTGCTATTGCTTTCATTGAAATCTAGAGCTTTGTTGAGGCATTATTTTTGTGAAATTTGAAAATTTTTGGGAGATATTTCTAGATCTCCCTGTTTCTTTGAAGCAAAGGGGATATTTTACTTGTTTCTTTGCTTGTAGCAAGGCATTGAAGCTTTCTCTATGTGTTGTGTGGGAAAGAGATCCAAACTTGGATTTTTTTGATTTTTTTTTCAACTTGGAAAGGTTTAGATCTGGCGTCAAAAGACAACTTTTTAAAGCTTTATATATGTTATTTTAAGCTTTGGTACTTGTGATAACAAAGCTTATCATTGAAAAGAAAACACTGAAAGTTTCCTTTCTCACTTACATAACCTTGTATTTCAGATCTAAGCAGCAGATCCATTCTTTTTGGCATCATTCTCCAAGAATAAATGATGGAACTTTTGTTTCCTTTGCATTAAATCTATTACTTTAGAGGTGCGTAGAAGTGGTAGTGCTGCATAGATTTTTTTTGAGGGAAATGTTGAGATCTATGAGGTCTACATGGATATCTCTAAATTCAGTGTCTCTGTTATTTTTTTTACCCAACAAATTTAAATCTGCTCTTTCCTCAAACTTTGGCGCCCCTCTCCTTATTTGGCATCCCATGTGGGCCCTTAAATACTTGGCAATCCATTAAATTTTGTCTTTTACTTTACTTTTTCAATTAAAATTGACTTCTCCAAAAAAAATTAGTCAATTTGACTGAGTATTAAGTATTTTTGACAATTTTTAAGTTTTAATAATTTAGGGGTTTAAATTTAAACTTGTATCTTCACTTGTCGAAGACGAAGGGTGAGGCCCAAGTTGGCAGGAGGCTGATTCCCCCTCACAAAGACCTCCTTTAGATTCTTTTCTCTGTGCTGAGTCCAACAAGTGGTTGGAAGGCCACTTTCTCTCTCAAAATAGGCATTTTTTTTAATGTTTTAGTGCTATTTTTTTGCAAAAATACTATTTTACGAGAAATTGAATCTTTGATTTCTTGAAAATGGTAGCTCAGATTTGGGTGCCATTTTTTTTTAAAGTGTTTTTATTTCAGTTATCCACAGTGTAGGCTTGTTATTTTTTAAAAATGTACTAGTTTATAAAGTGCCTAAAATTTGGGTCTCCTGGGACGCATTTTCGACTGAGTCCGACATCCTATTTGCTTAAAGTCTTACACTGATTAATCTAAGATGCATTCTCAGCTGAGCCCAACATATTTTGAGTGTGCACTTGCATATTTTGGGGGGGCTCAACATTTTGGGGGGGTGTGATTGCTTTTCAGCACTTGCAATCTTTGCTTTCATTCTCTTTTCTACATAATTTCACAACTTGCAATCAACACAACCTCACCTAAATTTAGCTTAAAATGGATTATTTTCAACTTAAACTCCTAACACCCTTAACTATCATGAATGGAAGGTTAAAATGTCAATCATTCTTAGAAGTAAAGGGTTATATAAGATCACCATGGGTACTGAAGTAGAACCTAGCACTGATGCTAAAAAGGTTAATTGGTACAACCATAGTGATGAAGCCTATGGATTACTAAGCTTGTCCATGTCTCCAAAACTTCTCTTCCATTTATAAACTACCAAGACTCCCAAAGACATATGTGACACCTTAGAAATATTATTTGGGAAGCTTGATGAGATAAGAGGTCATGAGCTCGAAAACGAACTCATAAGTCTAAGCCCTAGCAACTTTGACACCCTACAAAACTTCTTCACTAAGTTTAAGGCCCTCAAATTGCAATTGAAAGAATGCAGTATAGAGAAGAAAGATGACCAACTCATCCTTTCTATTCTCACCAAGTTAGGTCCAAGTTATTCAATCTTTGTCTCTACTTTCCATGCCACAAAAAGTGCCCTTAGCGCTACATGGAAAATACCTTCTTTGGATTCATTCATTGCTGACTTGACTAGGGAGCAAGATAAACTAATCCAAATGGGCACAATGAATTATGCTCAAACCCAAGATTTGATAGCTAGAAATGGTAAGGATAAGACTTTGACAAAGGAGAAGAAGAAAGAGAACAAGGACTAGGAGAAGAAGAAAGAAAACAACAATCTTGCCAAAAACAACACTGAGTCTTCCTCCTCCAATGCTAAACCTAAGAAGGAGAAGGTTAAGTGTGCCTATTATAAAAAAATAGAGCATAATGAACACAAATGCATGAAGAAACAAATAGATCACCTAACTCATCTTCTAGAGAAGCACAACATAGGTGTTCCTGAGTCCATCAAGCAGAATTCATCTACCCAAGATTCTACTAAGGCAAAAGGAAAGGGTAAGGAGAAAGAAAAGGGCAAGGCCCTTGTTGCTACAATAGCTTCTACATCATAGGTCATTAACTCCAGTGCTTCTCACCACGTGGGCTCTTCCCTAGTTGAGTTTTCATCTTTAGAGCCTTGTAGCATAACTTCAATTAGTTTGGGTGATGACACATTAGTTTTTGTTGTAGGGAGAGGGTCGGTTGAAATGGAAGGAGGAACATTCAATAATGTTCTAAGTGTTCCTTATCTTTCAACCAATCTCCTATCAGTGTACCAAATCACTCACATTGGTTGGGGCATGAGAGTTGAGTTTTTTCCAGATTCAGTGGCTATCAGGGACTTACATAGTGATACTACAGTGGTAGTGGGTAGGGCAGATCACCAAGCATGGTTATACACCTTCTCATATTTTTCACCAAATTCTTCTCCAAAAACATTATTGACTCATTCAGATGGAGTTAGCAAATTATGGCATGAGTGGTTTGGCCACCTTAACTATTACTGCCTTGAATAACTTTGTAAAAATGACATGGTCATTGGTTTGCCTCGTGTCTAAGTTTTAAAAGGACTTTGTGAGGGGTGCTCCCTTGGGAAGCATCCTAAAGAAAAATTTAACAAAGGCAAAGCTTGGAGGGCTTCACAACCTTTGGAGTTAGTCCATAGTGATGTATCGGGAACCTTTCCCAAACCATCTTTCACAAGGGCCAAGTACATCCTCACTTTCATTGATGATTTCTCTAGGTACACTTGGATATATTTTCTCAAACAAAAATCTAAAGTGTTTGAAAATTTTCTAGACTGTAAGGCTCTTGTTGAGAAACAGAGTGAGAAATCCATCAAGGTTCTTTGAACTGATAATGGAGGGGAGTATGTCAGCGATAGGTTTAAGCAGTTTTGCACCACAGAGGGGATTGATTTGTAGTGCACAGTCACTTATAGTCCTTCACAGAATGGGGTTGCAAAATGCAAAAATAGGTTCTTGAAAGAGATGGGTAGTATATGATTCACTCCAAATTCTTAGCACCACAGTGCTGGGCCGAAGCCATCAATTGTGCTTACTACATTCAAAATAGGGTTCCTCACAAAGCTTTAAAAGGGATAACACCCTTTGAAGCTTGGCATAAAAGGAAACCTAATGTTGAGCACCTTAGGGTTTTCAGATCTCCAGCCATAGCCTGCATATCAAAGAAGAAATGCAAAGCTATGGAATGTCAGTCCAAGCCTTGCATATTTGTAGGATATCTAGATGGTGTTAAGGGGTATCACCTTCTAGATCCAGTCACTCATGATTTGTTCATCAAGAGAAGTGTCCCTTTTTAGGAGAGTCCTAGAGACTCAACACTTGGCACTTCTTCTCCCTCGTCAGATTTACTTCTTCATTATGATTCCTCATCAGAGTCAAATTAGCTACAACAAGTTCTTCAACCAAAAACATCTTCTGCTTCTTTGAGTTCAGATAGTGAGGATAGTGATGCAGAGTCATCCACCTCTAGTCAATCAAAGGATGAGGAGTTAGCACCTGACTCACCCACTTCTCAGCCACTTTGGGCTAGACAGACACTTGAGAGTGTTAGCACTTGGGTAGGAGATCTTACAGATGACAGACAAATTGGGGGGATTTTTAGAGAGATCCACATGCCTTCTTTGCTTCAGTTTCAGATCCACAAACTTTTCAAGAGGCATAAAGAGTACCTAAGTGGGATAGTGTTATGGAGGAATAATATTCTTCCTTAATCAAAAATCACACTTGGGACTTGACTTCACTTCCTAAGGGAAGGAATATGGTTTGATGTAGGTGGATATATCAGACCAAGTTTGTAGCAGATGGGTCGGTTGATAAATACAAGGTGTGACTGGTCGCCAAGGGTTTCTCACAGGTGGAAGGCATTAAATACTCAAAGACCTTTACACCCATTGCAAAGATGAATTTTATCTGACTCACCTTAGCTATTGCCATAGCATATCGTTGGGTTATGCACTAGATGGATGTGAAGAGTGTCTTTCTTCATGGAGAGCTAGAGGAGGATATCTACATGGAATAGCCGCCAGGATTTGTTCAGGATTCTTCCTTAGTATGCAAACTTAGGAAATCTATCTATGGCCTCAAACAAGCCCCTTGAGCTTGGTATGCCAATATGGTTCCTTCCTTCTCACAGTAGATTTCACTAGGTACCATTCTGACCCCAATGTCTACTTCTTATGACAGGATGATTCGCTCCTAATTTTAGTTTTATATTTTGATGACCTTTTGATCACCACGATTTTTTCATCTGCTATTACAGTAGTGAAGGCATCTCTCTAGGATAGATTTGACATGAAAAACTTGGGTTTGTTGCACTACTTCCTTGGCATCGAGATCTCATAGTTAGATTTAGGGATTTCTCTTACACAACTTAAGTATGCTCTTAATTTATTGTCTTAGTTTTACATGGCTGATTGCAAGCCATCTCTAACTCCCTTTTTATTAGGAGTCAAGCTTGAGACTGACTGTTCTTCACCATTAGTTGATGCCACTTGATATCGATAACTTGTTGGCAGTCTCATCTACTTAACTCACACCAGGCTTGACATATCATATGCAGTGGGACTTGTCTCTAGATTTATGCAGGAACCTCATGAGCTGCATTGGAAAGTAGCTAAAAGGATCTTGTATTACATATAGGGTTCATATAGATATAGGATTCATTACAGATTTGGCATAGAGGTTGACTTGGTTGGATATACAAATTCAGACTAGGCTGGTGATTCACAGACATGTAAGTCCACTTCTAGTTATAGTTTCTCTCTAGGTTCTGGTCTTATCAATTGATCTAGCAAGAAGAAAAATGATATTTCTATATCATCCATAGAGACAGAGTACAGGGGAGCTGTTAATGTAGCTACTAAGGCTATTTGGATTTAGGGGATACTTTCTAAGTTTGGCATTCTTATCAGGTAGCCCACCATCATTTATTGTGACAACTAGAGTACCATTCAGATTTGTAAGAATCTGGTTTAGCACCAGTGGACCAAGCACATAGAGATTCACATTCATTTCATTCGGGAGCATATTCATAGTCAGGTCATTGACTTGATATTTTTCCAGTCTTTGGAGTAGGTTGCAAACATCTTCACCAAACCTTTCACCAAGAGTAAGTTCATTCATCTACGAGTTCTTCTTGGGGTGCAATCCACATCTGTAGTATCATCATCTTTAGGGGGGCCCACTAGCCTCTTCCTTTCTTTTATGTCTCTCTTTTGGGGGGGAGTTTTTTCCTACAGGTTTTCTCCTTTTCTCTATCTTATGGGAGATTGCATTTGTACATGGGTACCTCATCAAGCCTAGTTATCGGGATCCATTTTATATTTCCACACTACCCACCTAAGCTACACTTATGGGGGGGTGTTACTGTAGGTTTTTATTTTTCCCTATTATTTAAGTAGGGAATATTATATATTTGTGCATACATGGAGTTTTTCTACATTTGTGGGATAGGCTAGCTTATGTGGAGATGTGTGTCATAAATGTGTCATAGGTGTCATAAATGTGTCATAAGTAACTCCTTTGACTGGCTATTCTGGGTATAGGAGTTACTTCTCTATTCTTAGCACCTTGTCACCACTTTTTGTGGAGGAGTTACAGTCTATTCTTGGGGTACTTTGACCACCATTTGTGGAGGAGTTACTTACTAGCTCTCCTATATGTATTCTTCATTATGGCCATCTCATGTTAATGGAATATTGGCTTTTCTCCAAATTGTATATGCAATTGTCTCTTGTTTGATTTCATTTACTTTAGCATTTTGTGGTATTCACTTGCTTCATCCCGTGCAACCATGACTCATGCATCTTTGTTATTCAGACCTTGGCAAATCCTCTAATAAGTTATAGATGCCAATCATAGCCAAAAACATTAACCATCTTTTCAAGATTTGTATCATAATTTTATTAAATGTTTGGGCCTGGCCATTACTTTGATAGAAATAGGTAAAGTAAAATTTTGGGTGATCTGGTATTTGGCACAAAGAGCTTTGACATCCTTTTTTTTAAAAATACACCATTATCAAAAATGAGATCTAATGGAATGCCAAAGAATCAAATTAAATGGTTGAGAATGAACTTGGATATATTATTACCTATTACATAAGTGAGTGGAATAGATTCAACCCACTTATTAAAGTATTTAGTTGTAGTAATGATGTGTTTATGGCCATATAATGAACTCATATTGATTTTCCCTATAATATCAAGTTCCCATGTGTAAAATGGCCATTGCATTGTGATTGGATGAAGAGACAGAGCTGGTACATGAATGAGATTGGAAATATTTTTACAAACCACATATTGTTTGACATATGCACATGCATCGACTTCTATAGTGGGATAGTAATACCCTATATGTAGGATTTTCTTGGTAAGGACAACACCTGTAGTGTGGGCCCAAAAAATCCATTCATGTACTTATTTAAGCACTAATCTAGATCTAACAAAGCTAAATAGTGAATTAGAGTTCCATAATATCCTCTACAATAGAGAGTGGTAGTGATAATGGTATGATGAGAAGTGGAATGGATGAAGGCTTTTTATTTTTTATGAGAAAGAGTTCAAGGCATAAGGTTGTCATGTAAGTAGGCATATATGTTGGAGTAAAAAGGCAAGTTGGGACCAACATTATCACATACCAATTTATATGTTGAGCCTTCATGAGCCAGCTATAAAATATGTTCAATAATAAACTGATAATCAATAACGCAATCTACAATTTTTATGAGGGAACCGATTATTGCCATTGCATTGATAATTTTTTTATTGGCTCTTAAAATCTATTCAAATTGAATATAATCAAAGTTGTGTTTTATATTATCTACCATTTTCTTGTATGTAATGATTTTGTCATATTTGGTTTGGTACTACTCTATCACCTAGTTGATAATCAATTGAGAATCTCCATGAACATCAAAATTCATGATGTTCAATTATAGTACTAGATGAAGCCCTGTAATGAGTGCTTCATATTTTTCAATATTGTTGGTACAAGTGAAACTAATATGAAATGCCTAGGGAATGAAAATAATAATTTATAATCCATGAGAAGTGTAAGAACCATCAAAATAAAGAGTCCAATGTTGAGACATAGAAGAAGTGGTATTGAGAGTCATGATTGACTCATCAAGAAAGTTGAAAATAAGCATCTTAGTGTCTAAGAAGGGTGATCTACAAGTGACTACACCTTTATGTATTTTTGATGAACATATTTAATTTCAAATTTTCTTAAATAATGATCCACTTAGCCATATGACCTGTCATGGCTACCTTGGAAAGTAGATATTTGAGTGAGTCCACTTTGGCAATGACAATGGTCTTATTATTGAGTATATAATGGTGCAAATTTTGAGATACAAATATCATGGCTAAATAAGTTTTTAAAATTAGTTATATTTATGTTCATATGCAATCAATGTGCATCTTAGATAGTATACTACTCATTCTTTCCACTGATCATTGTGTTATACTAGGTGTGCCCCAAGGCACATTTAGTTGTTGAGATATAGATAAGTAACAACTTTCTAAGTGTAGGCAGAGATAGAATAGGTAGATTAGATAGATATTATTTTATTCATTCAAAGGCATATTAACATTCTAAATTTCATGATAAAATATTACCTTTATTTATAATATGGTTGAAGGGATGGCATCTATCTAACAACTAAGAGATAAATCTTCTTATAGACTAGATTTTACCCTACAAGATACAAAGATATTTAAGATTTAAAGGTAAATAAATTTTTATAATGGATTTAAACTTGGATGGATCAACTTAAATGCCTTAATAGGACATAATAAAACCTAAAAAATTTATTGAAGTTATGTGAAAGATGCACTTTTAGGGTTAATCCTAACCTTGTATTCATGAAGCCTTTCAAAGATTCTTTGTAATATTTCTGGATATTGTTCTCTAATCATGGATTTTACAAATATATTATCCATGTAGTCTTCAATAATGTCATGCATTTTATCATGAAAAATGATATTTATTGCACATTGGTATGTGGTACCAGTATTTTTGAGGCCAAATGGCATCACTTAATAATAAAATGTTCCCCATAGAGTGGTGAACATTGAATTATGTTGGTATTTTTGTGAAATTTTAATCTAATTTTATATTAAGAAACCATCCATGAGATATATCATCTCATACTCAGCTATGGAATATACAATCATATCAATATTTTGAAAAATAAACTCATCTTTTGGGCATGATTTATTTATATCTCATAAATGGTACATAATTTGATTCCTTTCAACTTCTTATTGACTAGGAATATATTAGATAACCACTTTGAATAATCAATAAGATGAATCCACCCTACCTCTAATATTTTTTCCAATTCTTTCGTTGACAAGAATGGCTATGTGAGAGTGCATTTTTTTCAAATTTTATTTGAAGGGATTGGCATTAGGATGTACAAAAAGGTGATGCACAACTAAGGTAGGTTCCAATCATGGCATATCTAAATAACACCATGAAAAAATATAAATAAACTCTTAAATTAGGGAAATACAGACTTCATATTCCTCTTTAGTGAGGGATGATCAAAGTTTGATCCACTTGGGATCAATAGGTGTTTTGATGTTAACTTCAGTGGTGTCCTCCATGAGCAGTGTGGAACCATCTTCTTATATATTTAATAAAGTGGTACAATGATCTTCATCTAGCTGATCAACTACCTCATCGAGTTCACCTAAGAAAGAAGAATATGAGTCACCAAGATCTGGTATATACCATTCTATAAAAGTCATGTGGACAATCTTGGATTAGTTGATTAAATGTTTGTTTTTGTTTTGAATTGATTCCTAAATGGAATGAAGTTCTTGAATTGGAAGATACATGGGCTTATTTTAAGAGAGGGTGAACTTCCCCATCCAATGGTGTCAGAAATAGGTTTTCACCATGGGGCTTATCTTTTTATTTATTTTTACCCTAGTCTAAAATTGCCTCAAAGAGGTTTTCACGTTGGGATATCAATGTTTAATTTTAATTTTATTTTTTTTTGTGACTAAGGAAGTTTACTTGCTCTATAAAAAAGGTGGTAGGGTCTAGTGTAATGGAAAATCCCTTTTTTTATCACGAAGTGACACATTATCTCTGAGGCCCGTGAATTCATATATTGCCTCATCATTCTGAAAATCATCCAATGGTATGTAAGTCTCTTTTTCATCCTAATATATTAATTAGGAATGATGAAGGAAAATAAGAAGATAAGATGGCATAGTAAAAATGGTAAAAATGGTATTTAGGTCAAATAGATTGGTATCAAAAAACTCATCATAGATGTTAGATTAAGACTCTACATCATTTTTAACATTGTCCATGTTAGAGGATAAATTAGACATGCTCTCGAGATCGGTTGGGTCACCCCCAAGAAGGTGGTATCCAATACCTTGAGTTCCTTTATGTTTGGTGACTAATACCAGCATAATGAGTCCTTGGTATTTTACCCTCATGCCTTTGACCTTGTAGGATTGATTATCCATTATTCAACTGGGAATAGGATACTTTGTATTTTGGTATTAGGTGTCAAAATCATCATTTTATAGTCATAAGTCATCATTAACAATGATTTATTATTTATCCTAAGATGTGGTCTTGATAAAAGTCAATGGTCCTCTCTAAGGAGAATTATCCTTCTTATGCCATTCCATTTTATGAGTTTGATTTTTAGGCCCACCATATGCTTTAGGCATCTTAGGTAATTTGGCTATATAAAATGCATTACCTTATTTTCCCCAAGCTATTGTCTTGAAAAGTGAAGTGATTGGTGAATTTTTTAGGTAAGGCAGATGAAGTAAAAGAAAGAGTGTTTGGATCCACATATTTGAATTTTGGTGTCTAATTAACTACTTCTTTGCCATTTTTGTAAACAGGTTCTATGCTAAAGTGATAGTTATAGCTCTTATATTCTACTTTCATATGTTTTCAAAATTGATACAACTATAGGTCACCAAGAATGGTAATTTTTAGTCCATAATGGGGAAATTTGATGTATTGATGAAGGTTCGAAAGCACAACATGCACTTTATAGATAATTGATCTCCCAAAGACAAAATTATAAGACAACTCTAGATCAAAACATGACATAGAGTATGATGGGTTAGAGGCCCAAAAATTATAGGTGATTAAATGGTTCTTTGAGATTCTCACTCCTCATTATCATAAACTTTAATGGTAATTGTATCTAGTTGTAGATTGGGTGATGTGTAGCCTAAATACTTGACTAAATTCAATGTTACAATATTGAGCACTGAACCATTATCTATGAGGATTATTTTAACATTATTCTTGTAAATAATTACTTCTATATACAGTAGATTGTTATGCAAAGTTCAAAGGGATGATATGTTCATTTTATCAAAAGTGAGTTGTTGGCAAGGATCGAAATGACTCACAAGTGTTTGAAATTTTTCTAGTGCAATGCCACTTAGAAATTTAGATTGGCTTAAAATCTCACTCAATATATTTTCATGGATATTTTATGTACACAAAAGATCTAAGATATAAATCTATGTGAGTGTATTTTTTAATTGCTCCACAATATCATAAGGCTTGTCCTTAATAGGATCAATTGGCTTGTTATTTTGAGGTATAGGACCTTGAATGGGATTTTTGGAGGAAGGAAGTAGAGGGCCTTGACTAGTAACATTTGAGCATCAAGTTTTGATTTAAAATCCTCGAGTTAGTGGTAGGTTACTATAATTAAAAGAAGGGGAATAATGGCTATAAATTATAACTCTTAGTTGTTGAGTGGTGTATGGGCCATTACAAACCAAAGGAGGATTAATAGTAAATAGAGGTGGAGGTCCTATAATGTATAATGAAGGTATTTGCATATTATTGGGATTTAATGGTGGAAATGTGCCTACTAGTGATGTGACCTACAACATTATAATTTTAAGGGACACTTCTGTAATTAGCTTGTTTAGAATGGGAATCTTAAACTTGGTTCCAATTTTGTTATTATTGTTGTTGTTGTTGTCTTTGATGTTGATTTTGAGGAGGTATATTTTGATTATTGGCATTATGTTGAGGAAAATGATTTTAATACATACCCAATTCTTGATTAGACATTGTAGCAAATTATCTAATGTTATCTCTCCACTTTCAAGAAAATCTTGAATAAGATAGCCTAGCTACAAACATGTATGAACATAATGGCCTTTAGCCTAATGATACTCATAAAATTAATTCTCATTGTACCAGTCTAACTTATGTTGGTTTTTACTAAATGGTCTTGGTACTGGCCACATAATCATGTTGGCAATAATTAGCTTTAGGAAGACCATTTGAATGGGCTCACTGAGATTGCTAAAAAATATATTACTATAATGGCCTCTTCTTGAAGGAGGCCTTTGTAAAGTAATAGGTTGATTAGTTGTGATTTTTTGAATAAGTGTTGGTTCACCATTTGTATGTAATGTGATTTAGTCACCCCATCTCTTAAAACATTCCTATTTCTATTAAATGGATTCATCTTTTCTAATGTATTAGCTTATGTTTGCATAGGAGCTTGTGGTTGAGCCTTGCTCTGATTTTTATTCTAAGAATAAATCTTAATTATACATTTATCAATAAGATCTTGTTCAATTATATCCCCTTGGTGATAAATTATTCAAATGTATTGGCACAAACAAAATGAGTTTATGAGAAATGTCAAATTGAATATTTGTAGTGAACATTGTGTCCAATTATTTGTCAAGGAAATTATGTGGAATTCAGATAGATAAAGAATTCCACCATTGTAAATAATTGGAAAAGTATTATCCTCCTTTATGTTTAGTCTAACATAAGTCCACCATCCTCAACTTATGTTCTACATTGAAGGAGCAATGTTCTATAATTATTTTTGACAAATCATCATATCATTTATAGAATTCTTGGGTAAACCAAGAAACAATAAAATGACATTCTCATCAATCTATGGGAGAATAAATAAAGAAAGTATATAGAGATATATGACACTTCTTGACAATTAACAAATAATTATTTTAGATACTCCTTACAGTCACCTTTCCTTTTGTATTTTTTGAATTTAGGCATCTCAAAGTGGTGTGGAAGAGGTATTTGAAGATATATCATGGCAAAAGGATAGGAGCATATGTCATCCATTTTGAACTTTCTAATTTGATTTCCTAACTAAATAGAAAAAAAACATCTTTAACCTCTTATAAATATTATAAGGTAGTGTTGGAATAGGAGGAAGTGGGTACATTTTATTAGGTATTTGAAGGTATGGTATCTTGACCTAGATAGAGAGGCAGTACAAAATATTGGGGAATTTGAATGCAGTTGGTTTTATCAAGAATATTCACTATTTGAGTAGAGCCATATTAATGATGGGGGATTTATTATTGGTATGGAACTTATTTTTTAGTGTAGCCTTGATTTTGAGGGAACTGAAGTCTTAATGGAGGAATGTTCTATTGTGTATTCAATAAAACTTGATGGGATTAGAGGGGAACTTATTATTGATTCCTAGGAATTTGACACATAGGAGGAACTTGTTAGTTAATTGAATAGAAGCATACATTTTTTTGACTTACATAAATGCATTATTGGTTAGACAACATTAGTTGGGGATTGATTGGTAGTTATTGCAATAAAACATTGGTCACCACCTATTGAGGTGGGGGATTAGTTTCCACTTGTTGAAGTGGGGTATTTGTAGCCACTTATTGAAGTAGAGGATTGGTAATTTGTTGTTTTAACTTAGATGGGTTTTTAATTTATTATTGTAATGCATTAGAAAGAGGAGGTCATGGTGACATTAGAATGATGTTTTTTTGAACATTGGATGATACTTGATGTGGGTTAAAATAAGCTACGTGAGAGCTATCCACCACATTTTTTTTAGAGTCTCCAAGGAAACTTGAATCTGGATTAGTTTCAATTTGGGGTTTGTTAAACACATCCACAACTAAGGTTTTGGTGGAAAATGGATTTCAATTATACATGGGATAATTAGATAAGTTTAATGGTTATTCTATTGGATGATTGCACTCTAATAAAGATCATTTTTAAACATCCAATGTAGCAAGGGAGTTAGTGAGACTAACCAAAACATATTTAGCTTATTGGATTTGGTTTTGAAGAAATTATATTTGAGAAGATTTATAAATGAGTTGACCTTTCCCTTTATTTTAAACAAAAAGAGCTTGACTATAAGATGGCATAAAATTTTGTTCTTAGCTGAAGGCACCTTGGTTATCTATCAATGCACGAGGTGTTTGTTTAGGTGTTCTAACCAAGTATCATAAATCCTCTATGGTAAAATTAGGGGAAAAAATTTCACCGATCTCAAATAGTCTAATAAGATGTTCATTTTTATTGCCAAACAATTGGTAATTAAATTAGTCTTGTTTATATTCATCATTAGGTGTTGGATTAACAAGAAACATTGGATTATGTTAGTGTTTGGTGTCAAAAGGCATATGTTGTAGGTATGATTGGTATTGTCCTTGGTCTATATTGGGTGAGATAATTGGGAGATATGTATTATGTTTCTCAATTCAAACATTGCATGGTGCATGAGCAAGGTATTTTGGGGTTTATTCATCTTCTACATATGAATCATGCCCATAGGTATTGTACACCACCTCTTATCAAATAAAGGGTTATAAATAGTTCCACTATGTGTGTATCTAGGAATATCTATATTGATAATATTCATCTTAAAAGAGTCATGAATGATTAGAAATATATCTTGAATAGATATGTGAATTCCCTTATAATATCACTTGGAAATAGGCTTATCAATGCAAACAGTTCAAAGGTGCTTATCAAAGGATAAATCAACAAGTTTGAGAACAATGGATTTAAGTATAAACACTCAATATTTAGACTTAGGAAATGTTTATGAAAAGGTCTCAGATCTTGGAAACTTGGTTTTGACATAAAAATAAAGCAACAACACATAAGAATTACAAGGATATTTAACAATCGATGTACGTTTACATCACATCCATTAAGCCTTATGAAACATTTACCTCGAGAGAGAATTAAAATTTTAAATTTTCATTAAATAAATTATAGATATTATTGGTAGGGTTTATATACCCCCTTCTCTCTCAAGGTTCAAAAAATTAAGGTAACCTTCAGGGGTTATTACATTTTCACCCCTTCATCAATGAATGATTCATGAAAAAAGAGCTATCTAAGAAGAAATACAAAATCATGTCATTCATGATAGGGTCTTGTCCCTTCATAACCACTTCAACCATAAGGGCCTTAGTGAAATGCTATAAGATTTATAATTTACTTAATATTTTACAATGGAATATTATAGTCATATAAAATGTCCAAATTGGTAGTTTGAGTGTGGCTTATGACACCCTATCTATAGCTCATTTTTGCATGCTCTTATGACCCTTCTAGACACTTTTTCACTCATTATCAACCATCAAAAACCTTTTAAATGGTCATTCCACCTTAGCTAGGATACTTTTCTTAAGCTAATCCCATTCCCCTAGGTCTCAAGCTTTTAGGATAGGAGTGCCATACTTGGACTATAGCACCAAACCCTAGGGTGTCCCATTTTTGACACTCCTATCCATTTGCATTTTGAGCCCAAATGGTCATTTTTATTTGATTCCTATAATTCGTTATGTTATCCTAGCATGAATACATATATCTCATGACTAATGGTTCCCTATAAAATCTTATCCAAGTTCATCTACAATGGAGGTGATAAATATTACAAAGTAAGAAAGAATAAAAATAAAGCACTAAGGCAAACTTCCCTATTCTCGGCATAAAGTCACCCAACATAGCTACAAACATGCTCAAACCCTCATACTAGTCCCTAACCATCTCAAAAATTATCATTTTTACATCTACATTACACTATTGCATAAATCAAAATATAAGGGAGAAATACATATGTATTGATCCCTCTTCGAAGTATTGGTATGTAAGCAGTGTGACCATACAAGGGGTGTGGATTACACGTTCAGTGCATCTTACCCATTAACCCCCCTTTTCTCAAGTGGTTCAAACATTTTTTTATCAATCATGATGGAGGGTTAGGGTTTAAATATTAAATCAACTCTATAGTGAGTTTTATTGATAATCAACCCTCAATATTTCATAGGTAGGCTCATATAAGAATAGTGTAAAAACATAGAAAGTTTTAGATCTTTGTGACCAATTTAGACAAAAGTGGTAGGAGTGGACTCTAGTGTCAAACCCCAAAGTGTCTTATTTTTTGTGCTCCTATCCTTTTACTAAATAAAATCTAGATTTAGGTTTATGACACTATCCCAGTCCTGCACAACTTGTTTTAGCCTCTATTTCAACCATCTCAATCTAGTTTCAAGCTAAGTTATATTTCTCCTTATTTATTTCTATTCTTAGAAAGGTAAAATAGATAAATAAATTATAAAAATCTAGACAATATTTATTTCAATATTATTTATTGATTTATTAATCTAGACCCTTAACTAAAATAGGAATAAAACTCCATTATTCCCAAAAATTGTTAAATCATTTTGTGAACCTGACTTACTTTGTTTACACACAAAAACCCTAAAAACCCTAGGGAAAATTCCTTTCTAATTTTTCTTGTATTTTTTTATTTTTTTCCTATATATATATATATATATATATATATATATATTTCACATTTAATTTTTAAAAACTTACCATAGTAATTTTAAGAATTATTTCATTCAAACCCTAGTTGAATTTACTAGGTCCCTTTACTTCTTGAGGTATAACCTTACATGTTTGTGAGCTTCGTATCCTTTTTATGCATATTCCAATTTGTTATTTTTAGGGATTTACATTTCATTTATTCATTACTTTCCTTCCATCACATTTTACTTACTACAACTTATTACAAAAAATTCAATCCATTTTAGATTTGTTTTCCTACTTTAACAATAGCCCAATAAACTAGTTGTGACAAAACTAATAAGAGGGAACTTAAAGACATTTTAACTAAACATCATAATATACAAGATGACATGCTTAAAATACTAAAAGAAAAACAACAAAAATCAAACAATGTTTAATCCTCTCAAACCATAAAATAACCAATTTCAATCGACATTATGGGGGAAATTATGTCTCAACAACCCCCTATAGCAACACAACCTTCCTATGAGGCACCACCAATTATAGTTAATAAATCCTTGTTTTTTGATGTGTCTTCCCTTATGCAAGAGATAAAATCTCTTCAATTCAAGGTGCTAAATCTTTAGTAAGGTGTCTCTAGACCAACACAAGATTTGGATTCTTTTGCTCTACTTCATACACCATTGGCACATCATATTACTTCTAAACCCTTACCACTAAGTTTTTTTCAACCCAAGCTCACTCTATATGATGTCAAGGTGATCTAGAGACATACTTGAGATATTTTCATGTATCTTTCTTGAACTATGTGTCAAATGACTAGTTATTGACCAAGATATTTCCATGGAGTTTAAAGGATTATGCTCTACAATGGTTCTATAGTCTATCGAATCAGTCAGTCAATGCATTCAATCCTTTAGATAACATGTTCTTATCTTATTTAAGCATTAATATATATGACAAGGTTTCTTATGCCCAAGTTGTACAACAAAAAAAAAGGTCAAATGAGCATCTCATAGATTATGTTCTTTGATATAAGACTATCTTGGCTAAAATGACTAGCCCCATGGTCGATCAAGAATTATAGGATCTCTTTAAAAAGAGTCTTTTTCCAACCTTGCATGAGTCAATAATGTTTAAAAGGTTCTCTTCATTCACTGATTTATGTCATACACTAAAGGAAAGGGGAGTCAAATTAATTTCAATGGGAAAACTTAAGTACACAAGCATATCAGAAATAATAAACAAGAGTAACAACAAAGTTCCATACAAAGTAAAGGTTAATGACAACAAAAGTCAAAATCAAACTATAGTTAATGTTTCTTAAGATCCCCCTCAATGAGTCATTTTATTTGTGCCTCCTCTGTGAGCCTTTACCAATTTACCAGTATCTCTAGCCAAAGTCTTATAGTAGCTATTAGAATGCAATATAATATCTCTCCCTCTTATTTGAGAAGTTGATAAAACAAAACCTCTTCCACGTGGATATGATCTAAATGCATTTTTTTATTTTCATAGGACACTAGACCACACATGGAATAGATGCATTAGTTTGTGACACAAGATGCAGAACTTGATAGATAGAAACCTTATTGATCTTAACATTCTAGTTAAGCCTCCTTAGGTAAATCAAAAATAGGACAAGGCTCTAAAAATTTTCTTAGATCCTTTCCCATAGCATTATAAATAAGAGATAGGAGATACATCAATTTTTCACCATGCATATCATGCACACCCTCCACCAAATACATACCTAGCACCTTCAATGGAGTGACATCCTTTAAGAAATATGATTGGGGTGTATAATTCTAGAGTTCCAACCAAACCTTTGATATTTTTTTCAGATCAGGAGATAGTTGAGGATGATTCAAATTACCATACACTCTTTATCAAAGCCTACATTTATCATCATCCCATTCATAGTGTTCTCATAGATAATGGATCTAGCATAAACATGTACACTATGACATTACTTCAAAATGTAGGATATTTAGAGTAGGATATTACCCCAATGGACACAATTATCAATGGATTTAGTGGACACATACACCATTCATTAGGAGAGATTATACCTATTCTACAGGTTGGTCCAACACATGGCCACACCATTTACTATTATTCCTAGTGTAGGAGTCTTTGGCATGTTACTTGGTTAACCATGGATCTAGAAAATTTGTGTAATACCTTCTAAAATTCATAGATGCATGAAATTCATTCATGCTAATCAACTTATTATAGTTGGTGGAGTTTTGTATGAGTTACCACTCCCAACTTTAGATGCATCTCCTACTTGATAGTCACTAGTTTCATCTCCCCTACCAATTATAGTCCTTCCTCTAATTGAGATTCAAACACAGCCAAGGCCTCCATCCCCATCACAAAAAATTTATACACTTCTACAGAGGCCTCTTTTAGAGTGACCACTACATAAGAGATAGTTTTAGGACTCTATATAGTTTATAGTTATAGTATTCACACCCATAGTAATATCATTGAGGTCCCATGCCTCTATACACAAATACAAATTTTAGAGAGCTTCTTCTACTACCAAATGGGTCCTTAAGATCCCCATAGTTGCATCCACTTCTCAGAGTTATAGGGGGACCCCATGGTCTTTTTTCAATACAAATATTTTAGAGAACTTACAGCATACATAGCTTTCAGAGTCATAATATCAGCCCTTCCATCATGTGTCATGATCATGCATGATCCCTCTCCTTGATACAAGACACCATGATAGGGAGTATCTTATGAGACTCATTGATTAGTATCATTTCTTATCATTTTTTATTGTATATAGCTTCTTTTCAAATTATTTTACATAGTTTCTTTTAGCTTACTTGTACATAATCTTTCATCTTTCTTATATATAGTTTCTATATGATTACCTGTATATAGCTTATTTCAAAATACCAAAAATAATATGTCAAAATATTAAAAAATTCAAATAATTCAAAAACACCAAAAAATTTCAACTATATGCATTATCCATGCTTTACATTTATACTACCATGCTAGACTTACATTTTGTTCTATGATATTATTTGTCAATTTATCTATATTACCATGATTCACTTGATCTTCTTTGAGTGGGTGTAGTGACACCCAGATCTTTGATTGCTTCACTCTACCCATTGAGGGGGCATCATACTTATACATTCAAGACATACATCAACATATCTACCCATTGAGGGCATCTTCTACATGATAACACCATCCAAGTTATGTCATTCCTACACCACACACTCTAGTTATCATATAGATGTACATTAGGTACTAGATTAAATAGATTACTCTATTGACATTCACTAGTATATAGCTCTTATGTATTTCTTAGCATCTACCTAGTCTTTTACTACATGTTTTACATACTTTCACTTCTTGATTTTATTAGTTAGATTCGATAGTATTTCTATCATTTACATGCCTTAATTTCTTTATTTGAGTAGCTATATGTGATTTCATTTCTCATTTCCTATTTTGTCTCTTGTATGTGCCTTAGGACATTTACCAATGTCCTTTACTTGTACTTTTCTATGTGCTTACAGGCTCATGCTAACCTTGCTTGTTTTCAATTATATGTGTATGTGGTATTTGAAAATGCCTTGTATGCTTTATCTCCTAGTTTGAGTGACATGTACCCATGTCACTTGTTTGCTTGGCCCTGTGGCCTCTTTTTTATGCTTTTTGGTTCTTGCCTCGAGCATTTATTTGCTTCTCTATTTTTTGCAATGCCATGATCCACATCATGCATTATCTTGCTTTCTTATGCCATGATGGATGTCATTATCCATCCTTCCTTGATAACTAAAAACTAAAAACTAACCAAATTTCTAATTTTAGTTCAGTATATTACACATGGTATCACATTATTACATCTATCTAGACATACTCCTATTGATCTAACAATCTCTAATACAAACTATGTTATATCTTGAGACATTTTTTAAATTATCATTACTATATAATGTATTTCATAGAATAACATAATTGCAAGGCTCTTTCTTTTTAGGGTAGTCATTACAAGGTATTCATTCTTACCCTCCAAAGTGGGGGAAATAAATAGGGGTTTTGTCATAGAGATCAAAACCTTCTACCAATCAAAAATCAATTTTTAGAACACTTAGAATAACAATCAAAACCTAAAATAAGTATAATAGACCCAAAAAATAGTTATGAATATAGAACAGTCATCAAAAATAGTAAAGGTTAAGAGCACCATATTTGGACTATAACACTAGACAATAAAGTGTCCTATTTTTGGTGCTCCTATCCAAATAGTTAAAAATCTAACAATTATAGAAATAGATAGAAAGGTAAGGTTAATTATAGTTTTTTATCTATAGTACAGTTTAAATTGAGTATCCAGATATAGGGGCATCATACAGGGCATGATGGCTCTCACTTCTAGTTTTAGATTGGGTAGTTGGTACAACTTCCAGATCAAAATCTATGTTATAGATACCAGTGTTTGGGGGCAATGTGTATGGCACATTTTCCTTATTTTATTTCCAATTCATTTTATTACCTAGGTATTCTCCATAGTTGTGTGCCTTATTCCATCTATAGGTGGTTGGCATCATTTTGGAGTGGCTTTCATATAAGCCTAGTTCTCAATTTTGAAGTGGCTTTAACATAAGCCTAGTTCTCAGTTTCAAAGTGGCTTTCATACAAGCCTAATCTCCACCTTTCAAAGTGGCCAATATTGGCCTAGTTATCAACACACATTCAATTATACACACCATATTGCCATATTATAGAGCATTTATGGGATTCATGAGCCATCTCATATAACACACATTCATATCAGTATCAGTTCATAGCTTCACGTAGTGGTTAAGGATGGATCCAAATGACTAGTTATCCTTTGTATTCTTGAGCCACCTACTTAGAGGGATTATACACATAATCCAAACATTGATTAATGCATGCATGATCACATAGCTTCACTTAGTGGGTGATGATAGAGCTAAAGGGTTAACCTTTGTATTCTTGAGCCACTCTAAGGGAATTGAGCACTCAGCTTCATTTGTGATATTACTTTTGGTACAACACATACCTATCATTATTCATCATAGTCAACATCACACATCTTCATGGGATTTACCCTTGTAGGTAGGTTTAGGTATGTATTTTACTTTTCCTTTATCCTATTATTTTGATTTTTTACATCACTAGAATAAAGGGGGGGAATGTAGTCATATAAACTGTCTAAATTAGTAGTTTGAGTATGGCGTGTGACACTTTATCCATATCTCCTTTTTACATTCTCTTATGACCCTTATAGACACCTTTTTTCTCATTACCAACCATAAAAAACCTTTTGATTGGTCATTCCACCTCATCCAAGCTGCTTTTCCTAGGCTAATCCCATTCCCCTAGGTCTTGAGCCTATAGGATAAAAGCACCATACTTGGACTATAGCACTAAACCCTAGGGTTTCCCATTTTTGGTGCTCCTATCCATTTGCATTTTGAGCCTAAATGATAATTTTCATCTTATTTATATCTTTTATTATGTAAAACTAACATGAATACATTTAACCCATGACCAATAGTTCCCTATAAAATCCTATCCAAAGTTCATTTACAATGGAGGTGATAAATCTTACAAATCCAACAAGAATACAAACAAAGTACTATAGCAAAATTCCATATTCTTTGCATACAATCACCCAACATAGCTATAAACATGCTCAACCCTTCATACCAATCCCTAATTACCTCAAGCACTATTTATTTGGCATTTTTACATCCACATCACACTATTACACAAATAACATTAGGTGGGAGAACTACATATATCTTGATCCCTCTTCAAAGTCTTAGTATGTAGGTAGTGTGCCCACATAAGTGGTGTGGATTACACATTCAGTAAATCTTACACACTAACCCCCCTTTTTCAAGGGGTTTAAACATTATTTTATCAACCATGATGGAGGTTTAGGGTTTCAAGATTAAATCAACACTACAATGATTTTCGTCGATAATCAACACTCAATATTTCACAAGCAAGCTCACATAGAAATAACACAAAAACCTAAAAAGTTTCATATCTTTGTGACCAATTTAGACAATAGTGGCAGGAATGTACTATAACATCAGACCTTGAAGTGTCCTATTTTTAGTGCTCCTATCCTTTTTCCAAATGAAATACATATTAAGGTTGATGACACTATCCCAGTCTTGCATAGCCAGTTTCAACCTTTGTTTCACTCATCTCAGTCCAGTTTCAAGCTAAGCTATATTTTTCCTTATTTATTACTATTCTTAGAAAGGTAAAAAATATAAATAAATTATACAAATTAGGACTATATTTATTATAATATTCTTTACTAATTTATTAATCTAGACCCTTAACTAAATAGGAATAAAAATCCATTATTCCTAAAAATAATTAAATCAACTATATATATGGTCCTTATATACCTCAAAATTAGCATGGGTGTAAATCCATCAATGAATAAGTTCAATCACATTTCCAATATTTCTCCTTTTGAGGGTATTAGACATTAACCTTGAGTATTGGAAACAACTCCTTGGGGTTACTTTCCTCACACAACTTTGTGCAAGCACAAAACCAGGTCTTTATAATGGCATTGTTCCTCAATTTATATACCTTACTAGATAAGTGGGGCTTGGTATGATGTTATTATATCACTTCCTATGTCAATTCACCCCTAAATACTTATAAGAAACTAATGAAATCCACCCTTACAAGTCAAATAAAAAATAGGCTAAAGGGCAAATAGGAACTTTTACATTTTTGAGTCATCTAAAAGGGGATAACATACACATAAAAATAACCCCACAAGATAATCAATCAACTAAATAAACTTTCAATAAAATAAATTAATTTGGAAATGAATAAGTTTATTAAACTCAAATCAAAGTATGGATTCATTTTAGTTTCCAAATCAAAATGTGAGATAGAATTTGAATTTTTTAAAGTCAAAACACCACTCTTTAGCCAAGGACCTACAACACAAGATGATTATAAGTTTAAAATAAGTGGTTTTGAGCCAAAAGGATCTTGAAATTTGGTTTTGTTTAAATCTCAGCCTTAAATCAGAATGCTTTTCTTATTATGTAGGTTGATTTTGTTGATAAGTGCTCTAATTTCATAATCAGGGTCTGCACACAACAAATACATAATAATTAGAACATTTTTTCTATTGACTAAGATGATTCCACTAATGCATTTGATGATTTTGTTGTTACTAGGTACAATTTTTTTGGTGAGTACTGTAATGTCATTTATGATTTGGATAATTTCATTTTAGATAGAAAAATAAATAGAACTAATAAAATGATTTCATAGTTAGGGTTTATAATTTCCTTGATCAAGGACAAAGTTTCATAGATACATATAAAAATATAGAATATAAAGTAAATAAGAAATGATTTCACTATTTAATAACAATTTTTCTAATGATATAGATGATTTCACTACTGATTGGTACAATTTCATTGCAAGAAATGACAATTTCACTATGTAAAATAATTATTTCACCAATGTTAACCTAGAGACATGAAGAACATAGAAAACATTGATGGTGATTTCATCATTAAGATTTATAATTTTGCTATCAAGCATAAAGAAAGTAATGATGAGACAATTTTATAGTATGATAATGATTTCACGATGGCTAGAATATTTTTTTATTTTTCATCATGCTTTCATTACTCAACTGCATAATTTCATTGTTAGCACCTATTAAGTAGAAAACATATAAAACCTATTAAGATGATTTCACTATTTCTGAATGATTTCTCTAATGTCTTGATCAATTTCATTGTTTTACTTGATAATTTCACTAATGAAAGTGTCGAATTCACCTATACATAGTCACAAATTTATCATTTACTCATGAATGAAAGAAAAGAGAGAATTAGCTTGTTATAAGGCTATTCTAGTAATTATAAAAATGATAGTGGTCTAAAAAAGGTTATATTATGCATTTAATCCCTCAATAGGTCTTATCAGGTGTGCCATTATGTAAACCATGAATCCCAAGAAGGTTATTTAATAGTTAGTTAAATAATCTAAAATAACTTGAAGACATAACTTCTCAAGCCCAATCCCTAGGGTGAGAAATGTGATTGACAAATAAGAAATTCAAATTGGAAAGATAAAGGCAATAATTTTACCTCCCTTGAATATATGTTTGAAAATTGGTCTAAAATAGTTGAGTTTGGCTTGTAGATGTAGAAGTATTCATCAATGCTTTATTTCCTTTATGTGGAAATCACCTCTCCTTGTCTACACTTGGTTTTGGCTTTGGCTTGACATGAGAGAGAGATATAATTGATAAAGCTTCTTTGAATAATCTATTAAAGTAAGTTTATAATAGGAATCTTGATAAAATGAGAGGTGAGAGGGTTCTATTTATAGATTCCCTGAATTGATATGGATCACTCATTTCATCCTAAGATAGAGGGTTGATGATCAATCCTCAAATCCATGATTACACCTTTGGAGTGTGTAATATATGTCATTTTAGGCCTTTTGGAGTTTGAAAGGCAAATCAAAATAAATTGCAGTCATTTTTCCTCTTGAATGTGTAAGAGGGGTGTAAGAGGTGTAAGAGTGTGTGTAAGTGGCCATGATATAAGTCACCTTACCCACACTTGATTCCATTCTATTTATTTTCCCCTATGACATCACCTATGTGAGGACATAATTCAATTTTTTTTTTATGAAAATAGGTTATTCCAAATCCATGGAATTTCCTAATAGAGGAATAACTAGGATAATTAATAAAAGTGATAAACTAGGGATTATAAGAAAGGTAAAGTTTGCAATGTTTCTTTTTCAATCAAGTATTCACTTAATTAGAATATGAAGGAACTTACAAAGGGATGATTTAATTTGAGATGCACTAGATAATATAAATTATGCAATAAGATCCATTACCCTAAATATGGATGTATCATTATAATTTTGGTTTTAAAATAGTAGTTGTGTAGATCAATTTGGTCAGGTTGGATATTTCTAATTAAACATGGATGTGATTATGGAAAGTTATTATAAATTTAGTTTAGACATAGAAGTGATTAAAATTAAGTTTCTACAACCCCATGTACTTCCAATATTATTTAATATCATGTCATGTCCTACAAAACTACCCTTAGGTTACTCAACATTGAGTATGAAGATGTGGCCTGTAAGCTATTCCCTTTCACCTTGCTTGATGCATCCTATGATAAGTTTGTTAAATTTCCTAAAGATTCAATTATATGTTGTAATTAATTACATAGCATGTTATTATCTTAGTTTGGCCTAGTGGTAGACCCCAGTGTTATATATCAATAGTTCATTTGCATTAGAAGGGATCCTAGTCAACCTATATGCAAATTTAATGCTCAATTTTAAAATATGTATAGTAGGATGACAACCCTTTGTATACTATATGATCAATTATCATTGGAAATTTTTAAGAATGACTTGTACCCTTGGATAGATATGTTTTTGAATAAGGATCCAACTATCTTAGATCTACCCCTTATATATGTAGAGGTAATAAAAATGGGCAGGTAGTTTAATCCATAAAGATAAATGTTGGACCCTATTCCTAACATCCTTCCAAACATGCTAGCATTGAATCCAATCATGCTTGTAAATTATAATGTCCCAATACTACAACCTCTCTAATCATGAATCAACTCCCACTACTTCATGCCTCTCCAAATTAAAATTTGGGATTTCTAAATTCTATTATTAATGAGGCTATGCCATGAAATTATAACCAAGCTATCGTCCTAGTTACAATTAATAACATTTATATTTTTAATCAAGAATTATCCAAGCCTAAGCTAGCTATGATTAAAGGATGGTCCAGAGGTTGAGAAATGGTTTCCTTAATTTTCAAAAATAATTGGGTAGTTCAAGTAGTGGAAATTTACCCTAAATTTCACTTATCAAGGTAATTACAAGCTCAATAATATATCAGGCAAGGAATTTGAGTCTCCATCTAATAAAATTCCTAAAATCAACATCATGGAGATCACCCTCTCTAATTGGTGTCATGTGCATAACATAACCCATCATATGGAACTTGATTTCTTTGAGTGTTATAATGCCTTCAAAATCTTATAGAATGAGATTGATGAATATTAGGTTGTCCCAAATAATTATAATATCCCATGCCACCTTGATTTACCTAGTTCATCTAAATCACTTGATATAACCATGGTTTTAGAGACCCTAAACTTTCCTAGTGAAGGAGATAATAAACCTAGGGAAAATACCAATGACATTTAGGTTGTCTAGTAGTTCTAGAGGGGAAATTACACCCTTAGGAACATGACACACCAAACCTTAACAAAATCAACACCACCCAACAAAATTATTATGCATCCTAATCCAAAGGCTATAAATGATCCACCCCCACTAAAGTTAGGTGACAATTAACCCACCACTAGTAAGACAAGATGAAACATAGTCAAGGATATGAAAATGATAAAATCCAATATAACCCTCCATGGCTTGCCATAAATTACTAAACTTAGGTATTTACTCCTTAAGTCTTATACAAAGAAGAGAAATTAGCCCAAAAATAAGGCTACAACTAGTAATAATGTTATGATACACAAGGCCAAATTGAGGGTCCACCCTTATTACTTACATTTTGATATTTGGTAATAATTTACATAATTTCCTAGTTTATTTAGGTTCCTCAACAAATCTCATGCGTATTGTAATTTTTAAAAAGTTAGGACTAGTCCCTATAAAATTAGACAAAATGTCTATTCAACTAGATAAGTCCAAGGTTAAGGTTGTTATGGAATCTTTAAATGTTCATATGAAATTGTAGGATTTTCCAAGAATGTAGTAGTTCATATACATACAAGTGGTTGAAATCCTAAAGGCATATGTCATGCTTCTAAGTAGAGATTGGTCCAAATTTTTGAATGATTATATGGCAATAGACTTATCCCATATGTGGCTACCATAGAGAGGAGTGAAAAATAATATAAGGATTGATATATATCCACACATGTAGCTGGTGATTATAGAGTATAACGTAGTCAATGAGCAAGTCAATTTTACCTCCACATATTTAGGTGTTTATACTCTAACTATCAAACCAGCAAAGAAGAAATAACTTGATCAAGATCAAAATTCAAGTATGTGGTCTTTGTAGTTTGATGGATCTCAATATAACCAAGGGTTAGGAGTAGGAATTATAATTATTGATCCCTATGGTAAAAACCATGTAGTTTAATATAGGTTTTAATTTTAATATACTAATAACATAATATTAGGCATTAATCTTAGGATAATATTTTATGTCCAGGTATGATGTCCATCAATTAAAGGTATATGGTGACTCTAAACTAGTCATTAATCAAGTAAGGAATAAATTTCAATGTAACAATTCTCATTTGAATAAATATAAGCACTATGATTGGGATTTTATGAAATCTTTTGATGAATTTAACATTTTTGACATTCCTATAATTGACAATGCCATGATAGACTCACTAATTGATTATGTTATTAACCTTACACCTTTGGATAATATATATTTATAAAAGCTTTATATTTAATTGGTTTCATATCCATTTGTGCCTAATAGTGTGAATAATTTTTAATTGTTTTATGATGATAGACACATTCTAGATTTCCTTTCCAATTCCAATGCTTTTGACACATAGGTGGCTGATGGGGATGAGATGAGTGATCTGAATGAAGAACATTATGATGTTGATGGAGTTATGAACCTTAAGGTCAATAGAATTTCAAAGGAAATGATATCAATAGAAAATTTATTTGGCATAGAAAGGCCTACAACTAGGGATAAAATATGTTTTCACCCTAATAAAGATCACAAGTTATTAACATGGGAATGCTTGATTAGCCTTCAAACATCACTGTAGGTCCAAAATGTAGCAATGAATAAATGTAAAGTTTAAAAAGGATGTTAATTTGTTATCAATACACTATTGTTTGGACTTAATGTGATATAAAGGTTTTTAATCCCAATGTCATGATGAATAATATTCCCTTTAAACTTGATAAAAATCCATTCAAGTAGTGCCAAAGACCAATAAATCTTATTCTTGAGTCATTCGTCTTAAAGGAAGTTTAGAATTTTTTGTTGGTTGGTATAATATTTATTCTATGACACTCAACTTGGGTGGATAATTTAGTGCTAATTATAAAAAAGACTAGATAAATCCATCTTTCTGCTAATTTTAGGAATTTAAATCAAGCCTCGGACAAATACAATTATCCACTACCATCCCTAGATGAAGTCATCCAAAATTTTAGTGGATCTAAGATTATGTCTTTCTTAGATGGGTTCTCAAGCTAAAATCAAGTTTTAGTTGACAAGGAAGACCAATCTAAGACACCCTTTACCACAAATGGGGCACATTCACTTATAATCAAATTTCATTTAGTCTGAGAAATTCTAGAGCCACTTTCGAAAGAGCCATGGACATAGAGTATGAAGGGTTGATTGGTAAGTGCATTATTTTGTATATGGATGACTTAATAGTTTTTTACAAATGAAGATCAAACCATTTAAAATGCTTGTATACTATCTTTAAATGTTATTGTAAGTGTATCTTAGGATGATGAAGAGCACACAAATGTTGATTAGTTCCTTGTTAGTGAAGATCAATAAAATCCAAGTATAACAATACAATGAAACTAAACTCTCTTGCCTAAGAACTAGGGGGATCATAGCATAATAGACAAAACCATAAAATGGAGATAAAACACACTGTAATATTACCTCCCTTATCAAAATTAATGTCCACATATTGGCATAGTAGATGTTATTTCTTGGTCTATGGCATTAGAGACTTCCATCAATGATTCTCCATGTTGGTAGAACTTTTACAATGGCCACTTGTGGCTTTGTTAGGCTTGGCTTGGCTTGGTGTGAAGTTTTGTATCAAATTGGCATTATAAAATTACTTTGATGTCTTCTTGAAGGCATTCCTATAAAATAACCTTACACAGAAAATATTGTTTGGGTAGAGTGAGGGAATTTGTATTTATAGGTCTCAAAATTAACTCTAAACCTAGGGAGGTTAAATTTAATTCTAATTTTGGTTGAGTCTAAAATAACTTAGATTGAGTTAGGTTAACCCTGGGTTAGGTCAAAATAATCATAAAGGCTTAACAACTCATTTTTAGATATTTATAAGCAATGACAAATCCTAGAAGATATTTATGAGGTTATGACTCACCTTTTCTTGAATTTTAGGAATGAATAAATCACTTTATTATCTCCATTAACTTTGATTTCATAGTTATCAAAAAAAACCCTTTTTTTAGCTAAATGTAATTCTCTAATTCAACTTGGAATTTTTTCTTACGCAATGTAATTAAGATTTTATTTTTAATTTATCTTGATTAGGTTTTTTGACATTTGTTAATTATTTTAAATTTTTTACATCAATAGCTTGATAGGTCAAGAATGTCAAATTTATAGGTTGTAATTTGACTAGGGTTAAATCAAAGATAGGTTATTGGTGCATACAGGGTAAAACCTAAAGTAAATCAAGCTTCACCTTGTTTCTAAGCAATTAAATTCCTTACACAATAGAATTTGGTTAATTTAGGTGATTTTTAGGTTGAAATTATATCATTTGTTAAAAATTGTTATGAATCCCAGTTTAGACATGAATGTGGCCAAAAATGAGTGTCTACAATTTGCCCCTATTTGATAAGGTATTTCAAGATACAAGCATAGTAAAATATTTTCAAAGAATTAAAAATCCATTAACCTATAAGTTTCATGCCACAAAGGGTGGTCAATCAGCCCTTGATTCCCCCTCAAGTGAACAAGTAGCAAAATAGTGTCATTGAACATTCCCTCAAAATGAAGAAAATGACATGATCTTTTGGCAATGAGGATGGAAATATTGATTTTCCCAAAGGTGGTTATAATTATTAATGGTAGTTGAGCCACCTATTTTTCCAAAGGTAGTTATAATTAATAGCATAGGGTGAAGACATTGATTTTCCCAATGGTGGTTATAATCAATAGCAAAATGGAAGACATCAATTTGTCCAAAGGTAGTTATAAGTAGACACACAAAAATATTCCCATGTAGGGTAGTGGGAATGACACTAATTTTCCCAAAGTAAATTATAATTACTAAAAAAATTTGAAGACACTAATTTTCCCAAAGTTGATTATAATCAGTGGCACATGCATTTTACCCTAGTAGGATAGGTGGAGGAAGAAAATAATGATTTACCTAAAGGTTGTTATAATAATTAAATTTGTTGATAAATAATGATTTTCCAAAATCATTTTCACATTTAGATCATGTGATTTAAAAATATTTTTTTCCAAAAATACAATATATATCATTTATTTATTGAAAAATAATTTTCCACATCAGGGAAAATTAGCAAGGGGAGTTTATGTGAAAAATCCATAAAATGGATTTATGATAAGATGACAAAGAATAATAACACACTTATAGCCTAAGTGTGAGTACGAAGATGCACATTCACATAAACACATGGCATAGGGAAAAAATAATGTTTTTAAATGGGTCTTAAAAGAGGCTCAAAAAGATAGTCAGGTTACAACACGGCCAAAAAATAAGACATGTAGGATCAAATGGCATGCAAAATAAACCACAAACACAAAAAATATACTTTTGAGAGCATGTAGAATGAAATTTAGGCCTTAGGGGGGAATTCAAATTTTAGGCTATTTATTCACCCCTAGGGAGAAAAAACAATTCATTTTCACCCTAGCCTATTTTAATTTTGAGCTTTGGTTTTCTACGCAATCTAGCTGAGAGAAATGGCAAATGGAGTAACATGATGGCATGCTTTTGAGTAGGTGAGAGAGCACATACGATTGCCACATGATAGGTCACTAGTATGTATTCTCAATTTTGTCATTTACATCATTAATTATTCATTTAATTCTAGTATTGGGGTGAAAAATAGCAAAGTCACCATTTGTGTTTTAGGTAAAATGGTAGTTTCACTAAGAAAATTGATGAGTTTGTACAAAGTCATCATTCCTAAAAATGGTGGATTCACTAAAAAAGGTTGGAAATAACTTAACTAATGATTTCACCCATTTTTTAGTGAATTTTCCATTTTAGTGAAAATTAAAATGATGAATTAACCTAAAAAGGTGTAAAATTTCCAAAATGATGACTTCACCATTTGAGAAAATGACGACTTCACCCAAGAATAAAAAATGCTTGGATTAAAGACCTGATAGGGGTCCAACCTCTAGAATAGGGGAAAATAATATTGGTATGATAGGCATAATCTCATATAGTATCATAGATTTATGTTGATGCTAACTTATTGGTGATTGCAGGAGTAGTTGGTGGTTTTGACAACATAGGATTGACATTCCCATTGCTTGCACACCCCACAATTTTGAATAGTTGGAAATGACCAAATTTTTAAAATATTTGGATTTGTATTATGTGGCATAGATGCTGGTTATTCATATGGGTTGATCATATTTTATCATGTTGGTAAAGCACTAGCACATTAAGATATCGACCTTTCACCTACCCACTAGAGAGGTGACAATCACGATTGAGAATACCTGACATATCTTCAAGATACCAATACAAGGATGAAGGCTCTTTTGGATAGACCCAACATATAATTAGGTAATATTATATAAAAAATTTATCTATTATGGTATTCTCATGGATCATGGGAAGGTAGACATAGACCTTATTGAGACATATTAACATACATCCTGATGACCTAGATCTTAGCGATCCTTCACTGCCAGCACTTATTAACAAGGAGGTCATAGTTTTGATGGATATTTTCAATGACATATTATTGACTAAAAAAATTTAAAATATATTTCCACATGGACCTTAGAGGCATGGTTCATATCATGATGGATGAGGTGACTTGGTTTGCATGGGGGCTAGTTATTTTAGCTTAGCTATATATGGACCTACACATGGTGGCATACATAAGAGGATGTATCATTGGGCATCCATTTTATTAATGTTTTTGGGATGGAAGAACATTTCCATTGAGTGACTAATGGGTTAGAGATAGGTTTGTGACCTAGAGGATCCATTGTTATATGGTTGGGCATAGACTAGGGTAGGATGATGCAGACATAGGGGAAAGATTTAATTCTACTATCAGATGTTTTATGAGCTCACTCCTTAGTTTTTCATTTGGAGGTTATACTTCACATATCAGTTCTAGTGATTCAAGGATGGATGGTACATTTCATACATGACATCCAAGTATTTTCTTACTAGTAGATAGTCACATGTCATGAAGGATTACCACCATGATCAGGTACTCTAACAGTTTGGTATGACACATGATGTGTCAGAGGGGCCCAAGTGGTTTTCCCATGTGACTAAATAGATGAATCAAGACCCTCATATCATTTAGAAGAGTGTAGTTACTGCTAGTTATTTAATCATTCCATGAGTATCTTGGGATTATGTTGGGGGGCTGACAGATGTAGGGGTTACACCTAAGTATATTCACTACTAGGCATTGGTGTTCCCTTTAGTTCTTACCATCCCAAGTTAAGAAGGTGGGTAGAGGCCTATGGATATAAATGATATATAGGTTGAGACATCTAATAGTAATAGGATTACCTTATAGAGTAGTGAGGTTGAGGAGTATGATGATGATGTATTTGACAACTTTGATGGTAGAGATGATGGGGGAGATGGCAGAGGGGATGATGGTGGAGATGATGGCCTAGCCATGATGGTTTTGGAATCCATCATAGTAGGTATACTAGGTACATAGGTTAATCTAGGATAATAAATGAATTTTGGTACAAGTAGGGTAGGTTAGGATGTTGGCATGCTAGAGGAGGAGATCATTGTTAGGATGAGCGAGATTGTAGGTTTAGAGTGGTGGGTGGCTAATTTGTAGAGTATACTAGACATCTGTTATGATGATATGACTCACCTTTATTTAGAGATTACCTAGTTAAATATTGAGGTGGATAAGATGGTCTAATTATAGGCTCAAATTATTACAAAGAGGAAATAGGCCATTTTAGATAAGGACCGAGCATTGGTAGATGTTAAGAGGCTCTAAAGAGAGTGGGATAAGACTCAGAGAACCAGTACGGAGGCATGTTTATTGTAAATTATTATTGAGAGCCTTAGAGATAAGGATGAGGCCTCATACTAATATAGGTATTATGAGATTAATTTTATTAAGGACCAACATGTTGTCACATGTGAGGTATGGGATGCTCAAAGAGAAAGTAGTAGATCAGTTTGATCAAGGACCAGGACCCATGTCATAAGGGCTTCAATGTAGTTTTTTCATTAGTTACATATTATAGAGTTATCAATGATTTTATTATGATGTCATGAAAGTGTCCAAGTGAGTAGATGAAGTTCCTTGATATTATAAGTGATAATGGCAAAGTGTGCAATGTGCTTGTCCTAGGTTGCTTGAAGGAGGCTTGTTTGATCTTCAATTTTTACATGGATATATTTGTTCAAGGATGAGTATGGAGTATTTACCATGTGAAATGGGTTATATAATAGGTTTTATATGCTTTGAGTGCTTGTTTTCATGAGTTGAATTAACCTAGTTCATCATTGTTCTCATCTAGACATTTTGGGTCCAATGGTATAAAATCTAAGTAGGCATTTTGATGACATAATAACTGCCATGTGTGGATGACTCAATGGGATTTGGTCATATGGTTATGATCATATTAGTCCCTATTTTATATGCATAAAGTCTTAGGTCATGCACATAAGCATGAAAAAATATGTGCAAGTGTAAAGTTGGTCTCCTAGTCATTTTAACAGTGTTTTCCCATACTTAGCCAAATTTATAATGTGGCAATAAGAGCCAAGTAAGCATTTTGATGTAGTCATATCTTGCACATGTGGATGTTTAAGGATAATTTGATCATATGGGTTTATTCCTTTTTTTCCTATTTTATTTGTGCTAAATTTTACGTCAATTTCAAAAGTGAGACAAAAGATATGCATGTTCAATGTTGGCCTCTCAGACAAGTTTTTGACATAGTTGGCTTTGTGGTATAAATATCTAAGTGAGCATTTTAATTTCATTATATCTCAAATTTGTGAGGGTTAAAAAATTAGATTAACACATGGTTGGATTCTCCTATGTGAGGAGATCATATGATCCAAATTTTAAAACATTTTGTTGAGCAAAGAAAAAGATATGGAGGTGTAAAGTTGGCCTTCCAGGCAGATAAGCAATGGTCCCCATAGTCATTTTTACACAATGTTAAAGATCAAGACCAAATAGAGATCCCATAGTGTGTAGAGTTATTACATCTAGATATATGGTGCACAATAATTTAAAGAGTTCAAAGTGTTCATTTTTTAATAGAGATAAATATCGAGCTTATTCTAAGATCCAATGATACATAGGCGTTCATATAGATCAACATCAATGGTGCATATGAATTCAAATGAGGACAAGTGTTCAATGTTTAATTATGAGTAGAGATAAAGATTTATCTTATTATAAAGATAAATGGTGAGTAGTTGTTCATACTGATTGAGATCAATGGTGCACATTAAAGTCAAGAGGTCAAAGTGATAGTTGTTTAGAATTTTTAAAGATTGAGCTATGTACAAAATATCAATGGTGCGTATTGAGTAAAATTTTCTAGATTACATGAGACAAGTTAAATTTTTTGAACATTAACATTTGGGCATTAGTTTAATATGCATTAAATTTAAAATAATATTAATGGTGTGCATTTAATATGAAGTAGCAAGGACATAAGATGCGAGCATAGTGTTTGATGTTTAACTGTGACCGTTTGAATTCAAATATTTAAATTTAGCAAAAGAAAGACTAGTGTCCAATTTTTGAGCCATATATTTTGATATAAGATGAATTTAACCATGTAGTAAAAATAAAATTTATATATGACTCTAAGCTTCATTTTTTTATATAAATTTTAAGATATAAGTGTGTGTACAATCAAATTTATGAAGGTTCAAAGTTGATTGTCTGTTTGACTATGTTTTGAAAGTAACCCAAGAAGGGTAATTGAGCTAATTATAATGGTGTTTCAATGTTTAATGATGAATTAGATATTTTATCATGTTTTATACTCCATAAGGATACTTTTTGTGAATTATGAAGGTTTGACCAATTATATGTAGTATGAATAATGGTTTAGAAGGTGACTGTGTATTTGTTCATGGTGAATGTGTGCACAGAATGTTGTTTGAGTGAATTACGCTTAAGAAAAAAGGTACTTTGAGGGTTTTTGGAAATTAAATGGTACCTATAGTTCAAGTGGAATGGGTCTATGCATCTTTAAAGTGTTCTTATGTTATTAGTTGGCTTAAAGAAGTGTCAAATAGGTGAATGGGTCATCATAGGACCTAAAAGGTGACTTAGGCCTATTTGAAAGTAGATTGTGCTTAAGTGTGATCCATGTTAGATGAATTAAGGGTGAAAGCATGTATTGTAGCTGACATGGAAATATTTTAGTCTTGTTAATTAATGAATGCTCTATATATAGTGAAACCAAATCTGGTTGGTTTCGAGATTTTCTTAGAAGACTTGTGCAAGGTGTGTTTGAGATAATTATGGAGTGAAGGAGAGGTAGAGTGCCCAATTGATGAGTTAATGAGTATATCAGATTGATTAATATGTGTATGACCTATTGGTAATATTTTTGATATCCAAATAATTGATCATACAATTTGTGTATATGTAAAGAGGTATGAGTGTGCATATGAGGACAATTTTAGTGAAGGAGAGAGATTGTGGCATGCCTATTTCAGAGGCTTGTATGAGATAGAGAGAGTTTTTTTAGGGAATATATAAACAAATATCCATGATCAAGTGTTTAATACATCAATTCTAAGGTAGAGATGTTCAAAGGAGGTTATAAATAACTTGATCTTCCTTAAGTGCAATTGTTCCTTGTGAAATAAGTGTTTCACTAAAGGCCTTTGGTCAGGAGAACATGATCAAGTTTTGATGGTCTAAAGGAGTTGAGAAGTCTCTTATTTATAATTTATTAGAGGACAAGTAGTAAATTTGTTGTAATATTGAAATTAGGTTTTATTCCCCATGATGTTTTTCCATAGGAACTATGTGTTATGTGTTTGATCTTATGTATACATTGAATGAATGAGCTCTCTCTTGTTTGCTTGATCAAGTTGATATATGTTGATTATCTAATAGTTTTAAAGGATTGGAATTATAATTAAAATATTTGGGCTCAATGATTCACCTCTCCACTCTCAATTATTATACCTCTAACAATTGCTATTAGATCATGTGCTTTGGTAAAGGCTTAACAGCTTGAAGGTGATCCAAGGTACAATATGGGTAGTCATCAAGGAGGTTTCTCTACTAAGAAAGCACCAATGTTCAATGGATCAAATCATGGTTTTTTGATTGAAAGGATGAGGACATATATTATGTCCCTAGGGTTTGATGTTTTGCAATTTGTTATGGATGGTTATGTTGCTTTTATCACTCCTCCATCTAGTGATGCAAATAAGAATTTGTTTGAAAAAAATTCTAAGGCAATGAATGCTATCACATATGGTATTTTAGAGATTGAATACACCAAGGTAATCCATTATTAATTTATTAAAGAGATATGGAATAAAATTTAGATCATTTATGAAGGATAGTCAAAGGTCAAGCTTGCTAAGTTGTAGACTCACATAAGGAAATTTGAAAGTCTCAAGATGAATGAAGAAGATTCAGTGGCATCCTTTCTATAGAGAGTTGATGAGATTGTGAAAATTATTAGGTATCTTGGAGAGAACCTTGAAGAGGATACTATAGTTCAAAAGGTATTAATGTCTCTATCCCACAAGTTTGATCTGAAAGTATTTTCTATAAAATAAATTCATGATCTTACTTAGTTGAAGATGGATCAATTGCATGGCACCCTTAGTGCCTATGAGATGAGGAAGAATGATGGTATACCACCAAATAAGGAAGAAACATTCAAAATAATAATGAAGATAAAGAAGAAGTTCTAAGGTAATAAACTCAAAGAGGATGAAATTTATGATATAGATGAGGATAAACTAATTACTTTAATTTCAAGTAAATTAAAAATAGGTTCAGGCAAGTATAAAGGTAAACTACCCCTCAAATGCTTCAATTATGGTGAGATAAGACATTTTGATAATACGTATAAGAAGAATGATGATGAAAAGAATGATCAAGTTCATGATGATGGAAAGAGATCATTCAAGTCTAATAAAAGTAAAAAGGGATTCAAAAGGTTTGACAAAAAGAAGTACTTCAAGGACAAGAATAGTCTTTACACTAAAGAAGATTGCAACTCATCTGATAAGAGTGAAGTTAGTGACTCAGAGTATGATCATGAAGATGATGGTCCTATTGAAGATAAATATTTGTTCATAGATGAGGAGCGTAGTTTATCACATCTAAAGGAGTCTACATGGATTGATTCAGATGATGATACAAATGAGGTGAACTATGAGACTAAATTAATGAATGATCTTGAAGAACTAAAGATTGAGAATAAGATATCTAAACTCAAAGACTATGAGGATAAATTCAGTGTATTTGAGTCAAGAATGAATGAATATGCTAGGGATCATGAAGATATGGTCAAGCATATTAGTTATCAATTAGAAATCCTATCTACAATCCTAAAAGATAAAGAAGATGAATGTTAAAGGTATGATTTTGAGATTATGTCTTTGAAAGATGAGTTAGATAAGTCTGCAAGCAAGGTGAAATCATTTGTCAAGTTTGATAAAAGTTATAATGATCTTGATGATCTTCTAAAGAGTCAAAAGTTAGTTCGTGATAGATTTGGATTGGGTTTTAATGAAGTACCCAAAGATGCTTCTTAAGTTGACATGAATGTTAATGAGAGAAAGGTGGTTCAACATTTGAAGACAAATCATCAGTTAAAGAATGAAGGTACTAGAAGAATGAATAAAAATTAGATCAAACAACCAAATGCCATGAGGTATAAATTTTTTAATGGTTATTATTATACTTGTAATCAGTTAGGGCATAGAGATATAAAATGTAAGAGACATGTTAGAAATTAATTTACTTAGAACTACTATGAGGGTAATCAATCAAAAGGTGTGATCAAGGCTAAGTGATTTAACTATCATGATGTGGGACATTTTTCAAAACATTCTCCAAATAAGGTAAGACAAGCTAATTTTCCATCAAGGAGAATGGTTTTCTAAAACTATGAAAAAATAGGTCACATTACTATATTCTATAAGCAAAGTTCATTAAGTCATAATAGGTTCAATCAGGATCCTAGATTACAAGGTAGAAGGAAAGTTAACTCAAGGAATCTAAAGGTGGTAAGTATGAGTCATGTTGATTTTACATGTCTAACTAATTTGTTTGCTATGGTGGAGAATTTTATAGATATTAAAGAGTGCCAAATGCTCTCATTGCCTGCTCATGTTGACAATGAAGAGACCAAGATCAAGGTGTTGGTTGAGGCAATTTATAAGATGAGTATGAATCCAAATGAACATCCTAATATTGATGAGCAAGTATCATTCAAAGAAGATCAATTGTCTATGCCCAGTGATGAGGTTTTAACTTGTAAGGTTTATTCTTCAAATAAAAAGGTATGCCAAGATTCCATAGTTGTTCCACATGTTGTCATAGTTTAGACTGAGAAGAAGAAGAATAAAAGCAATAAATCTTATAGCTATAAGAAGATTCCATTAGTTACTAAAGAGATGTGGGCCACTCTTGGATTCACTTTATTCTAGAGAATTATGGTGTAAAGGATGTATATATTTATGCTTCTTAAGATAATCCTTTAAGTGGAGAAGCAAGTGTTGTTGTGGTGTTATTTAGATTGTCCTAGAAGGCTAGAGATGAGTGTGTTTAGTTGGAGCAGGTATATCCTAGTGGAAGAGGTGTTGTGGTGATGTCAGAGTGATGTCATAATTATATATGGTCAACCTATAGGGTTAGATTGAAGGTTATTATGTGTAAAAAGAGTATTTATTATTTTTCAAGATGATATTTTTACATATAAATGTCTATTGACCTTATTCTAGCATGCTCTGGGTGTTTTTATGGTCTAGAGGTATGTTGAAGTCAAATTGGATATTTGTGTTTGCTCTCAGGTTTCCTAATTTGTGTTTAAGAGTATGCATGTCCTAAAATGGGTTATAGGATGTATGGGTTACCAAATATGTGTAATCTCAAATCTTGGTCCAAAAGTGTGTAATGGTTGTCTCTAGGTGTACAAGAAGTTTCAGAGCTAGATGTTGACTAGAAGTAGGTTTGTTGACTCTATTTGTTTTAAGTTTCTAGGATTTTTAGCTATGCTATAAAATTGATTTGCCTTATAATTTGAGGTATAAGGTCTTTTAATTTGTTTAATAGGCCAAATTTGTTTTTAAATCAAGCTTCATAGAGATTTGAAGATTTGTGGTTTTCAATTTATTCATGTTTTTGTCGAGATGAAGGCCTAACTAGAAAGTTGGTTTATGAAGCAAGTATATTATGGAAGATAAGATAGTTGTTTCAAATTGTTGTTCTTGAGGTAGAATATTATAGTGCTCTAGATATGAATTTCTAGGTCTTGAATATGTGTCTATTGAAAGTTGTGGTCTCCACAAGTTCCAAATAGGGATACAAGGAGTCTAGACAGGGCTAGTCTTGAAGATGTGATTTTTTGTTTAGTTTATCCAAAAGAGAAAGGCATGAGTATTTCAATGTGAGTTCTTAGGTTTTTTTTAGATCATTCTTCCTATTTAGTGTGTGGCATGAATTTATATTGGTGGTCCTTGAGGTGGTTTGAGAGAGAAGGCTAGTAAGCTTGTATGGTGGTTCCTCATGGTGTATGGAGATATGAAGATGCTCAAGTGGTGAAACAAATCATAAATATTAGGGGCAGTCCCTCTTATATTTTTCTTGGTATTTTTCATTATATTTAAATTCTTTTGTGTGTTCCTTAATCATTATTTACGGTGCTTGATTGAAGAGAATATTAGCATGGAGGAAGAGGAAGGTGTCAAGACAAGAAGAGGTAGGCTCAAGGTAAAGGGGAGTTTGTATCATATTTTCAAGGTGGTCCTATCCTATTGATGGTATTTTTATGTCCTTAAGATTATTTGGTGCCCACTTTGTCATTGTGTTAAAGGTGGAGAAAGTTCATGTTGTGAGAGTGCTTGAAGAGAGAGAAGGAAGTTAAACTAAATGATGTTTGTTGACATCAATGACAAAGCGGGAGATTATTTTAGAGTTTTAAATGATGAAATTATGATGTCATGAAGTTGTCTAAGTGATTAGATGAATTTCATTGATAATCTAAATGATGATAAAGTGTGCAATATGCTTGTCCTCATTTTCTTGAAGGAGGTTTGGTTGATCTTCAATTTTTACATAGATAGAGTTGTTCAGGGATGAGTATGAAGTATTGAGCAT